>CM066600.1:8051525-8061525 GCA_033816785.1 Picus viridis | reverse complement strand
CACCGTCCCCCACAGCAAGCTCCTGGCCAAGCTGTCAGCCCCTGGCTTGGGCAGCAGTAGCTCTGAGCTGGGTTAGGAAGTGGCTGGAGGCTGAGCCCAGAGAGTGGTGGTGAATGGTGCCACAGCCAGCTGGCAGCCAGGCACCAGTGGTGTGCCCCAGGGATCAGTGCAGGGCCCCAGCCTGTTCGATATCATCATTGATGATCTGGATGAGGGGATTGAGACAGTCATCAGCAAATTTGCAGATGACACCAAGTTGGGAACAGGTGTTGGTCAGTCAGAGGGCAGAAGGGCTCTGCAGAGGGACCTTGCCAGGCTGGACAGATGGGCAGAGGCCAACAGGATGGCATTCAGCAAGTCCAAGTGCCAGGGGCTGCACTTTGGCCACAGCAACCCCAGACAGAGCTACAGGCTGGGGGCAGAGTGGCTGAGAGCTGCCAGAGAGGGACCTGGGGGTGCTGATTGACAGCTGCCTGAACATGAGCCAGCAGTGTGCCCAGGGGGCCAAGAAGGCCAAGGGCATCCTGGCCTGCATCAGGAAGAGTGTGGCCAGCAGGAGCAGCAGCCTCTCCTCATAGGGATTGTGCTCCAAACCCCCATTTCCTCTTGTTCTATCATCTGACACTGAGGAGAAGAGACCAACCCCCATCTGGCTCCAACCTCCTTTCAGGGAGCTGTAGAGAGCAAAGAAGCCTCCCCTCAGCCTCCCTTTCTCCAGACTGAACAATTCCTCAGCCACCCCTCACAAGAATCATAGAATCACAGAGCTGTCAGGGTTGGGAGGGAGCTCAAGGCTCAGCCAGCTCCAACCCCTGCCACGGGCAGGGACACCTCACACCCCAGCAGGTTGCTCACAGCCACCTCCAGCCTGGCTGCAAACACCTCCAGGCAGGAGGCTTCCACCACCTCCCTGGGCAGCCTGTGCCAGGCTCTCACCACCCTCCTGGGGAACAACTTCTTCCTCACAGCCAATCTCAATCTCCCCACTTCTAGTTCTGCTCCATCCCCCCCAGTCCTATCCCTCCCTGACACCCTCACAAGTCCCTCCCCAGCTTGCTTGGAGCCCCCTTCAGATCCTGGACGGCCACAATGAGGTCACCTGGGAGCCTTCTCTTCTCCAGACTGAACAGCCCCAACTCCTTCAGTCTGTCCTCACAGCAGAGCAGCTCCAGCTCTCTAATCATCCTCGTGGCCCTTTCATCAGCTTTGCTGCCCTTCTCTGGACTCACTCCAGCTCCTCAATGTCCAGCAGCCCTTCTCCCTCCCTCCCAGCACCGGGCGGGTTTTAATTAAACCATCATTGACAAGGCTGTTGCTGAAGCTTGGAAGGCTTCCAAACGGCTTTGGTTTTAACCCAAAATGATCACAAAGGGGTGTGATCAAAACCAAGGAGAAATCTCCTCTCCTCTCCTCTCCTCTCCTCTCTCTCCTCTCCTCTCCTCTCCTCTCCTCTCCTCTCCCTCTCCTCTCCTCTCCTCTCCTCTCCTCTCCTCTCCTCTCCTCTCCTCTCCTCTCCTCTCCTCTCCTCTCCTCTCCTCTCCTCTCCTCTCCTCTCCTCTCCTCTCCTCTCCGAACCTCTCCTCTCCTCTCCTCTCCGAACCTCTCCGAACCTCTCCTCTCCTCTCCTCTCCGAACCTCTCCTCTCCTCTCCTCTCCTCTCCTCTCTGAACCTCTCCTCTCCTCTCTCTGAACCTCTCCTCTCCTCTCTGAACCTCTCCCCCCTCTCCTCTCCCCTCCCCTTTCCCCCCACCTCCCCACTCCCCTCCTCTCCTCTCCAAGGTTTCTCTCCTGCAAGTGCTGCTCGGGCGCTCTGCCTGGCCGGACGCCGGCACCGCGAGAGAATCTTTCATCAGCTCTGACCTCTCCCTGCTCCCAAGGAGCTGGCTGCCAGTGCCAGACTGGGGGCTTGGGGACACTGCCAAGAAATGTCCCTTTGGCACCAGGCAGCAGGGCTGGGGCTTGCAGAGCCCTCGTTTGTTAGCACCTGCTTGTGAAGGAGGGTCTGGGGCGTGGGTGCAGCTCTCTGCACAGCTTGAAGGAGGATCTCAGACTCAGAGAATCATCTCACAGGCTCACGGGATGTCAGGCGTTGCAAGGGACCTCCGGAGATCATGGAGTCCTATCCTCCCCCTGCCAGAGCAGGAGCAAAGAGTCCAGCACAGGTCACATCCAGAAGGGGATCCACATCCAGAAGGAACACATCCAGAAGGAGCACATCCAGATGGGGCTGGAAAGGCTCGAGGGAAGGAGACTCCACAACCTCTCTGGGCAGCCTGCTCCAGGCCTCTGGGACCCTCACAGTCAAGAAGTTCCTCCTCATGGTGAGCTGGAACCTCCTGGGCTGGAGTTTATATCCACTGCCCCTTGTCCTATCCCAGGATGCAGCTGAGCAGAGCCTGTCCCTGTCCCCTCCCTCCTGACCCCCAGCCCTCAGCTCTTGATAGACACTGATCAAATCCCCTCTCAGCCTTCTCCTCTCCAGGCTAAGCCCCCCAGGGCTCTCAGCCTCTCCTCCCCAGGCAGTGCTGCAGTCCCTTCAGCAGCCTTGGGGCCTCCCTTGGACTCTCTCCAGCAGATCCCTGTCCCTCCTGAGCTGGGGAACCCTCCAACTGAAGCAGTTCCCTGCAAGCAAGGAGGAGTTAACTCCACACTGCTGTAGGTTGCATTCGTCTCTGTGGGCTCTGAAATCACAGCATCAAGAGGTTGGAAGAGACCTCAGAGATCATCAAGTCCAACCTATCACCCTAGACCTCCTGACTACTAAACCATGGCTCCAAGTGCACCTCCAGGGATGGGGACTCCACCACCTCCCTGGGCAGCACATTCCAATGGTGAACAACTCTCTCTGGGAAGAATTTTCTCCTCACCTCCAGCCTCAACACCAGGGCTTGCCCAGACTGGGGAGGTTGGGTTTCCATTCCCTGCCTTGGCAAAGTGACATCCTGGCAGCACCAGCACCAGCCCTGATTGCTAGACCCAGCTTTGCATCCAGCATCCTCCTGGTTTGGCAGCATCTTGCCATGGTTTAGCAGCAGAGCCCAGAACTGGCTGCAATATTCCAGGTGAGGTCTCAGCAGGGCAGAGTGGAGGCTGGTTCTGTGCTTCTGTGTCCAAAGAAGAGCAAGGAAGCTGCTGAAGGGGCTGAAGAACAGGGCTGGTGAGGAGCAGCTGAGGGACCTGGGGTTGTGTAGTCCTCAGAAGAGGAGGCTGAAAGGAGACCTCATTTACCCTCTACAATTCCCTGCCAGAAGGTCAGAGCCAGGTGGGGGGATGGTCTCTTCTCACATGCAACAAGTGACAGGACAAGGGGAAACAGCACCAAGCTGTGCCAGGGGAGGGTCAGGTTAGTGACAGGACAAGGGGAAACAGCACCAAGCTGTGCCAGGGGAGGGTCAGGTTAGTGACAGGACAAGGGGAAACAGCACCAAGCTGTGCCAGGGGAGGGTCAGGTGAGTGACAGGACAAGGGGAAACAGCACCAAGCTGTGCCAGGGGAGGGTCAGGTTAGTGACAGGACAAGGGGAAACAGCACCAAGCTGTGCCAGGGGAGGGTCAGGTTAGTGACAGGACAAGGGGAAACAGCACCAAGCTGTGCCAGGGGAGGGTCAGGTTAGTGACAGGACAAGGGGAAACAGCACCAAGCTGTGCCAGGGGAGGGTCAGGTTAGTGACAGGACAAGGGGAAACAGCACCAAGCTGTGCCAGGGGAGGGTCAGGTTAGTGACAGGACAAGGGGAAACAGCACCAAGCTGTGCCAGGGGAGGGTCAGGTTAGTGACAGGACAAGGGGAAACAGCACCAAGCTGTGCCAGGGGAGGGTCAGGTTAGTGACAGGACAAGGGGAAACAGCACCAAGCTGTGCCAGGGGAGGGTCAGGTTACAGCCTCACAGTATCGCCAAGGCTGGAAGAGACCTCAAAGACCATCAAGTCCAACCTGTCACCACAGACCTCATGACTAGACCATGGCACCAAGTGCCACATCCAGTCCCCTCTTGAACACCTCCAGGGATGGAGACTCCACCACCCCCTGGGCAGCACATTCCAACAGCTAACAACTCTCTCTGGGAAGAACTTTCTCCTCACCTCCAGCCTAAACCTCCCCCTGGCACAGCTTGAGACTGTGGCCTCTTGTTCTGCTGCTGGGTGCCTGCCTGGGAGGAGAGACCAACCCCCACCTGGCTACAACCTCCCTGCAGGGAGTTGCAGAGAGCAAGAAGGTCTCCCTGAGCCTCCTCTTCTGCAGGCTAAGCAACCCCAGCTCCCTCAGCCTCTCCTCCCAGGGCTGTGCTCCAGACCCCTCCCCAGCCTTGTTGCCCTTCTCTGGACACCTTCAAGTCTCTCAATGTCCTTCTTAACCTGAGGAGCACAGAACTGGACACAGGACTCAAGGTGTGGCCTCAGCAGTGCTGAGCACAGGGCACAATGACCTCCCTGCTCCTGCTGGCCACACTCTTCCTGATGCAGGCCAGGATGCCCTTGGCCTTCTTGGCCCCCTGGGCACACTGCTGGCTCATGTTCAGGCAGCTGTCAATCAGCACCCCCAGGTCCCTCTCAGTTTGGCAGCTCTCAGCCACTCTGCCCCCAGCCTGTAGCTCTGCCTGGGGTTGTTGTGGCCAATGTGCAGCACCTGGCACTTGGACTTGCTGAATGCCATCCTGTTGGCCTCTGCCCACCTGTCCAGCCTGGCAAGGTCCCTCTGCAGAGCCCTTCTGCCCTCTGACTGACCAACTCCTGCTCCCAACTTGGTGTCACCTGCAAATGTGCTGATGACTGTCTCAATCCCCTCATCCAGATCATCAATGAAGACATTAAAGAGGATGGGGCCCAGTTAGTTACAGTCACATGTTAGTGACAGGACAAGAGGAAACAGCACCAAGCTGTGCCAGGGGAGGGTCAGGTGAGTGACAGGACAAGGGGAAACAGCACCAAGCTGTGCCAGGGGAGGGTCAGGTGAGTGACAGGACAAGGGGAAACAGCACCAAGCTGTGCCAGGGGAGGGTCAGGTTAGTGACAGGACAAGGGGAAACAGCACCAAGCTGTGCCAGGGGAGGGTCAGGTGAGTGACAGGACAAGGGGAAACAGCACCAAGCTGTGCCAGGGGAGGGTCAGGTTAGTGACAGGACAAGGGGAAACAGCACCAAGCTGTGCCAGGGGAGGGTCAGGTGAGTGACAGGACAAGGGGAAACAGCACCAAGCTGTGCCAGGGGAGGGTCAGGTGAGTGACAGGACAAGGGGAAACAGCACCAAGCTGTGCCAGGGGAGGTTCAGGTTGGACAATAGGGAAAATCTCTCCCCAGCAAGGCTCCTCAGACACTGGAACAGGCAGCTCAGGGCACTGGTGGGGTCACCATCCCTGGGGGGACTTAAAAGCCACCTGGATGTGGTGCTGAGGGCCATGGCTCAGTGGCAGTGCCTTAGCAGCAGTGGTGGGATGTGAGCTCTGGGTGAGTGGTTGGGCTTGGGGATCTCAAAGGTCTCTTCCAACCACAGCAGTTCTCTGGTTCTCGGATCCCAGTTAGTACTGTGGTCCCTGGTTAATGTTTCAGGGGTGCTGCAGTCCGTGGTTAATGATTCTGGGATGTTGTGCTCCTTGGTTAATGTTTGGGAGATGCTGTGGGCCCTGGCTAACGTTGCAGGAATGTTGTGGGTCCTTTCCCACCTCCCTTGTGCTTGCAGAGGTCACTCAGGCTGCCCAGGGCCGTGCCCAGCCCCAGGAAAAGCATCTTGGACACAAGACTAGAGAGGTCTCAAGAACTGATGTGTCTCCAGCAACCTGCATCCTCCAGCTCCATGGCTGGTTTGGAGACACCAGCCCCACCAGAGAGGCCACAGGAGCCCCCCCTGAGCAGACCTCAGCTGCCATTGCTACAAGCACTTACAGGATGGCCAGGGGCTCAGGCCCAGCCAGCATGGATTTAGGAAGGGCAGGTCCTGCCTGACCAACCTGATCTCCTTCTATGATCAGGTGACTGTCTAGTGGATGTGGGGCAGGCTGTGGATGTGGTCTGCCTGGACCTCAGCAAGGCCTTTGACACCATCCCCCACAGCAACCTCCTGGCCAAGCTGTCAGCCCCTGGCTTGGACAGCAGCACTCTGAGCTGGGTTAGGAACTGGCTGGAGGCTGAGCCCAGAGAGTGGTGGTGAATGGTGCCACAGCCAGCTGGCAGCCAGGCACCAGTGGTGTGCCCCAGGGATCAGTGCTGGGCCCCATCCTCTTCAACATCTTTATTGATGATCTGGATGAGGGCATTGAGTCCATCAGCAGTAAATTTGTGGACAACACCAAGCTGGGGGCAGGAGTTGAGCTGCTGGAGGGCAGAGAGGCTTTGCAGAGGGACCTCGACAGGCTGGACAGATGGGCAGAGGCCAAGGGCAGGAGATTGAACGCATCCAAGTGCCAGGTGTTGCACATTGGCCACAGCAACCCCAGGCAGTGCTACAGGCTGGGGGCAGAGTGGCTGAGAGCAGCCAGGCAGAGAGGGACCTGGGGGTACTGGTTGATGGTAGGCTGAACATGAGCCAACAGTGTGCCCAGGCAGCCAAGAGGGCCAATGGCATCCTGGCCTGCAGCAGGAAGAGTGTGGCCAGCAGGAGCAGGGAGGTCATTGTGCCCCTGTACACTGCACTGGTTAGGCCACACCTTGAGTCCTGTGTCCAGTTCTGGGCCCCTCAGTTTAGGAAGGAGGTTGACTTGCTGGAGTGTGTCCAGAGAAGGGCAACAAACTTGGTGAGGGGTTTGGAACACAGCCCTGGGAGGAGAGGCTGAGGGAGCTGGGGTTGCTTAGCCTGGAGAAGAGGAGGCTGAGGGGTGACCTTATTGCTCTCTACAACTCCCTGAAGGGAGGTTGTAGCCAGGCAGAGGTTGGCCTCTTCTCCCAGGCAGCCAGCCCCAGAACAAGAGGACACAGTCTCAGGCTCCACCAGGGCAGGTTTAGGCTGGATGTTAGGAAGAAGTTCGATACAGAGAGGGATTGCCCATTGGGATGTGCTGCCTGGGGAGGTGGTGGAGTCACCTTCACTGGAGGTGTTCAGGAGGACACTTGCTGGGGTGCCTGGTGCCATGGGTTAGTTGTTTAGGTGGGTTGGATTGGTTGCTGGTTTGGACGTGATGATCTTGAAGGTCTCTTTCAACCTGGTGTATTGTATTGTATTGTATTGTGTTGTAAGTGCTGGGTTTAGTCCAGGGAGTGACAGGACTGGGGAGATGGAAGCAAACTAGAACTGAGTAGATTGAGCTTGGCTGTGAGGAAGAAGTTGTTCCCCAGGAGGCTGGTGAGAGCCTGGCACAGGCTGCCCAGGGAGGTGGTGGAAGCCTCCTGCCTGGAGGTGTTTGCAGCCAGGCTGGAGGTGGCTGTGAGCAACCTGCTGCAGTGTGAGGTGTCCCTGCCCGTGGCAGGGGGTTGGGGCTGGCTGAGCCTTGAGCTCCCTTCCAACCCTGACAGTTCTATGATTACTTCCTTTCTTTCTTTCTTTCTTTCTTTCTTTCTTTCTTTCTTTCTTTCTTTCTTTCTTTCTTTCTTTCTTTCTTTCTTTCTTTCTTTCTTTCTTTCTTTCTTTCTTTCTTTCTTTCTTTCTTTCTTTCTTTCTTTCTTTCTTTCTTTCTTTCTTTCTTTCTTTCTTTCTTTCTTTCTTTCTTTCTTTCTTTCTTTCTTTCTTTCTTTCTTTCTTTCTTTCTTTCTTTCTTTCTTTCTTTCTTTCTTTCTTTCTTTCTTTCTTTCTTTCTTTCTTTCTTTCTTTCTTTCTTTCTTTCTTTCTTTCTTTCTTTCTTTCTTTCTCTCCTTCTCTCCCTTCCTTCTCTCCTCTCCTTCTCTTCTCTCCTTCTCTCCTTCTCTCCTTCTCTCTTTCTCTCTTTCTCTTTTTCTCTTTCTCTCTTTCTCTCTTTCTCTCTTTCTTTCTTTCTTTCTCCTTCTTTCTTTCCTTCTTTCTTTCCTTCTTGCCTTTCTTTCCTTCTTGCCTTCTCTCTTTCTCTCTTCCTTCCTTCCTCCCTTTCTTCCTTCTTTTCTGCCTTCTTTTCTTCCTTTCTTCCTTCCTTTCCTTTCTTCCCTTTCTTCCTTTCTTCCTTTCTTCCTTCCTTCCTTTCTTCCTTTCTTCCCTTCTCCCTTTCTTCCTTTCTTCCCTTCTCCTTTCTTCCCTTCTCCCTTTCTTTCCTTTCTTCCCTTCTCCCTTTCTTCCTTTCTTCCCTTCTCCCTTTCTTCCTTTCTTCCTTTCCTCCTCTCTTCCTTTCCTCCTTCCTTTCTTTCACTCTTTTTCTTCCTTCCTCCATTTCTCCCTCTCTTCCTCTCTTTCTCTCTCCCTTTCTTTCTTTCTTTGCCCATCCCTCCCCACCTCCCCCCAAAACCATCATTTCCATCACAAAGCCGCGTCGTTTTCCCTCCCAAAGGGCACTGCTGCGACTGCAAACAATCCTAAACCATCCAAATCCATCTCACCACGGGTCAAAGCCTGCAGTTAAGTCAGGTGGAAAGCAAAACAAACCAAACCAAACCGAAATGAAATCTCCCTTTCCACCCCTCTTTTTTTTCGTTTATTCCACCACCCCCCCTCTAATTCCTGGCCAGCAAATCAACAGGAAAATTCAAGCAGTCAGCAGGGTTAAAGGGAAGCCCTCCCAGCTTTTCCATCCCTTGGCTTTGCAGGGAATTAATCACGACTGGCTGGAGGCTGAAATCTCCCTCTGCAGAGCCCCCAGAAGGCTTCATCGATTCGCAGCTGCAAAGCCTCTGGTCCAGCCTCCTCTGCTCGGCTCTGAGGCGTCCTGGAGGATTTGTCAGACGTAGGATCTTGCCCCCAGACGTGCCACCAGCGAGGCTGGATGAGGCTTTGGGTGACCAGTGCCAACACAGCCACCCCCAGCCCTGCTGTTGTGGCACCCTGGCCTCCCTGTCCCCTCTTCGGGCTGCCTCTCGGGGGCTGCTCTCGATGATCTCTGGTCCCTCCCAGCCCCTAACATCCTGTGAGCCTCTGAGGCAGCAGCACTTGTTTGGTGGTTTGGGTGTCTGGGATTATCTCCACAGGTTCTTCGAATCATAGAATCATAGAGCCATAGAATCATAGAGTTATAGAGTCATAGAATCATAGAGTTATAGAGTCATAGAATCATAGAGTTATAGAGTCATGGAGTCGTGGAGTCATGGTGTCATGGAGTCATAGAGTCAGAGTCAAGGAGTCATGGAGTCATGGAGTCATAGAGTCATAGAGTCAAGGAGTCAAGGAGTCAAGGAGTCAAGGAGTCATGGAGTCATGGAGTCATGGAGTCAAGGAGTCATAGAGTCAAGGAGTCATAGAGTCATAGTCATAGAGTCATAGTCAGACTCATAGAGTCAATGAGTCATAGAATCAGAGTCATAGAGTCATAGTCATGGAGTCATGGAGTCATAGAGTCATGGAGTCATGGAGTCATGGAGTTATGGAGTCATAGAGTCATAGAGTCATAGAGTCAAGGAGTCATGGAGTCATGGAGTCATGGAGTCAAGGAGTCATAGAGTCAAGGAGTCATGGAGTCATGGAGTCAAGGAGTCATAGAGTCAAGGAGTCATAGAGTCATAGTCATAGAGTCATAGTCAGACTCATAGAGTCAATGAGTCATAGAATCAGAGTCATAGAGTCATAGTCATGGAGTCATGGAGTCATGGAGTCATGGAGTCATGGAGTCATGGAGTCAAGGAGTCATGGAGTCATAGAGTCATATAGTCATGGAGTCATAGAGTCAAGGAGTCATGGAGTCATGGAGTCATGGAATCAATAAGGTTGGAAAAGACCTCAGAGATCATCAAGTCCATCCTGTCACCCAACGCCTCCTGACTAACTAAACCATGGCTCCAAGTGCCACATCCAAGCCCCTCTTGAACACCTCCAGGGATGGGGATTCCACCACCTCCCTGGGCAGCACATCCCAAGGGCTTACAACTCTCTCTGGGAAGAACTTTCTCCTCATCTCCCTCCAGCCTAAACACCAGGGCTTGCCCAGACTGGGGAGGTTGGGTTTCCATTCCCTGCCTTGGC
>CM066600.1:8026525-8046525 GCA_033816785.1 Picus viridis | reverse complement strand
CCAAATACCTTAATCCACACCAGGCAAGAAAGGGAGCTCCCTGGAGGCCTGGGTCTAAGGATAACAAACAGCAATAACATAGAATCAGAGAACTGGCAGGGTTGGAAGGGAGCTCAAGGCTCAGCCAGCTCCAACCCCCCTGCCATGGGCAGGGACACCTCACACCCCAGCAGGTTGCTCACAGCCACCTCCAGCCTGGCTGCAAACATCTCCAGGCAGGAGGATGCCACCACCTCCCTGGGCAGCCTGTGCCAGGCTCTCACCACCCTCATGGGCAACAACTTCCTCCTAACATCCAATCACAGTCTCCCCACTTCTAGTTCTGCTCCATCCCCCCAGTCCTATCGCTCCCTCACACTCTCAAAAGTCCCTCCCCAGCTTGCTTGGAGCCCCCTGCAGATGCTGCAAGGCCACAATGAGGTCTCCTGGGAGCCTTCTCTTCTCCAGGCTGCACAACCCCAACTCCCTCAGGCTGTCCTCACAGCAGAGCAGCTCCAGCCCTCTGCTCCTCCTCCTGGCCCTTCTCTGGACACCTTCCAGCCCCTCCAGATCCTTCCTGGCACAGAGGCTCCAGAACTGGACCCAGAGCTGCAGCTGTGGTCTCAGCAGAGTGGAGCAGAGGGGCAGAATCCCCTCCCTGGCCCTGCTGGCCACACTTCTCTTGCTGCAGCCCAGGCTCTGCTTGGCTCTCTGGGCTGCAAGTGCTCCCTGCTGGCTCCTGCTGAGCTTCTCCTCCCCCAGCACCCCCAGGTCCTTTTCTTCAGGGCTGCTCTCAAACCAGTCCCTGCCCAGCCTGGATCAGTGCCTGGGATTGCCCTGCCCCAGCTGCAGGACCTTGCCCTTGGCCCTGTTGAACCTCATGAGGCTGTCCTGGGCTCACCTCTCTCATGGCAACAGCTTCCTAACAGCCCAGCTCCCCACCAGCCAAGGTGGCTGCAGCCATCCCAAGTTCTTCCAGCCTCCAGCCTGCTGCTTCCTTACAGGGCAGGGAAGGTTTCCAAGCTTTCCAGACCTTTTGGTCCCCCAGAGCATCCAACCTGGAAAAGTGATCAGAGAGCTTAACAGATGACAGACTGCAGGGTCCAGCTGCTTGCAAAGGTGATTTGGATGGGTAAAGAACAGCAGCAGATGGGTGATTCCCTGCCAGGAGGGGCAGGGAGAGGCCTCCAGCCAGCAGCCACTTCCACAAGCATGGATTTAGAGCCAAGATTTGGGATAAGCATATGGAGGGAGAGGAGATATCACAGAATCATAGCGTGGTAGGGGCTGGAAGGGACCTTCAGGGACCATCAGATCCAAACCTCCTTGCCAGAGCAGGATCATCCAGGGCAGGTCACACTGGAGCACACCCAGAGGGCTCTTGAAAGCCTCCACACAAGGAGGCTCCACAACCTCTCTGGGCAGCCTGCCCCAGGGCTCTGTCACCCCACAGCCAAGAAGTTTCTCCCTGCGTTGAGGTGGAACCTCCTGGGCTCCAGTTGGTCTCTGCTGCCCCTTGTCCTGTCTGACAGAACAGCACTGAATGGAGCCTGGGCCCTGATTCTTGCCCCCTCCCCCACCCTTCAGAGGCTTGTAAGCATTGAGAAGGTCTCCTCTCAGCCTTCCCTTCTCCAGGTCAAACAGCCCCAGGGCTCTCAGCCTTTCAGCAGCACTCAGGTTTCCAGGCCCTTCATCACCCTCAGAGCCTCCACTGAACTCTCCCCAGTAGTTCTCAGGCCTCCTGAAGTGGGAAGCCCAGAACTGGACACAAGCCTCCAGATGTGGTAGAGAATGGAATGGAATGGAATGGAATGGAATGGAATGGAATGGAATGGAGTGGAGTGGAGTGGAGGAGTGGAGTGGAGTGGAGTGGAATGGAGGGAGTGGAGTGGAGGGAGGGTGGAGGGAGGTGGAGTGGAATGGAGTGGAATGGAATGGAATGGAATGGAATGGAGTGGAGTGGAATGGAATGGAGTGGAGTGGAGTGGAGTGGAATGGAGTGGAGTGGAGTGGAATGGAGTGGAGTGGAGTGGAGTGGAGTGGAATGGAATGGAGTGGAGGGAGTGGAGTGGAGTGGAGGGGAGTGGGTGGAGTGGAGTGGAGTGGAATGGAGTGGAATGGAGTGGAGTGGAATGGAATGGAATGGAGTGGAATGGAATGGAATGGAATGGAATGGAATGGAATGGAATGGAATGGAATGGAATGGAGTGGAGTGGAATGGAATGGAATGGAATGGAATGGAATGGAATGGAATGGAATGGAATGGAGGAATGGGGAGGAGTGGAATGGAATGGAATGGAATGGAATGGAATGGAATGGAATGGAATGGAATGGAATGGAATGGAATGGAATGGAATGGAGTGGAGTGGAATGGAATGGAATGGAATGGAATGGAATGGAATGGAATGGAATGGAATGGAATGGAATGGAATGGAGTGGAATGGAATGGAATGGAGTGGGTGGGGAGTGGAATGGAATGGAATGGAATGGAATGGAATGGAATGGAATGGAATGGAATGGAATGGAATGGAGGAGGGTGGAGTGGAGTGGAGTGGAGTGGAGTGGAGTGGAGTGGAGTGGAGTGGAGTGGAATGGAATGGAATGGAATGGAATGGAATGGAATGGAATGGAATGGAATGGAATAGAATAGAATAGAATAGAATAGAATAGAATAGAATAGAATAGAATAGAATAGAATTAACCAGGTTGGAAAAGACCTTTGAGATCATCAAGTCCAACCTGTCACCCAGCACCATCTGATCAACTCAACCATGGCACCAAGGGCCTCATCCAGTCTCTTCTTAAACACCTCCAGGGATGGGGACTCCACCACCTCCCTGGGCAGCACATTCCAGTGGTCTATTACTCCTTCTGGGAAGAACTTTCTCCTCCCCTCCAGCCTGAACCTCCCCTGGCACAGCTTGAGACTGTGTCCTCTTGTTCTGGGGCTGGGGGCCTGGGAGAAGAGACCAACCCCCACCTGGCTCCAACCTCCCTTCAGGGAGTTGGAGAGAGCAAGAAAGGTCTCCCTGAGCCTCCTCTTCTGCAGGCTAAGCAACCCCAGCTCCCTCAGCCTCTCCTCCCAGGGCTGTGCTCCAGACCCCTCCCCAGCTTTCTTGCCCTTCTCTGGACACCTTCCAGCAGCTCAACATCTTCCCTAACCTGAGGGGCCCACAACTGGACACATGTGGTCTCACCAGCACAGAGCAGGGCTTGTGCCTGACTTGAAGCAGGGGTGCATGGAGGAGGAAGTGGGTGGCTGAGGGTGACAAACACCTGAGCTGCTTTGCCATCTTTTGGCCGTGGGAGGAAGTGAGGCAGTTGTGGAACCCAGGGGGGGGACCAGCCTTGGGAGGAGGGAGGCAAAATAGCTGTGGTGTGGGGAGGGCTCCAGGGCTGAGGGGGGGTTCTGATGCCCCCTGGGGAACAGCCTGGAGCTCCACTGTGCCGTGTGAGAGAGCTGTCCTTGGCTGGCATTTACCCTGCCTCGGGGGCAAAGGGGATGAGAGCTGCCCTGCAACTTTGAAATGCAGATCAGGTTGAGACACAGACTCAGAGAAGCACAGAGCTGGCAGGCTTGGAAGGGACCTCAAGGCTCAGCCAGTTCAGGCCTGGAGGACCTCCCTTGAGCTGCTGGTCCCTTGGCCTGAGAGTGGATGTGAGATGGTTTGGGGTGGGCCAGGTGGATGGCAGGGAGCAAGGAGCTTTGCTTGCTTCCAGCAGCCTCAAGTAAGATCCCAGGCTGGGATCAGGAGAGCAGAGCTTAAGTAGGAGAGGTTTGCTCTATCCAGGCTGTGGCTGCAGGCTCCTGATGCTGAATTGTCCAGGATTACCTGCCTGTGCAACTGCATCAGCTGGGGAGATGCTCCTTGGGTTGTGTGGCTCCAGAACAAAGCAACTACAAGGGATGAAGGGGGGGAAAAAAAGGGGGCTTGGCACTTTGGTGCTCTGCTCCTGCCCTAAAGCAAGCCCTGGGCAAAGTCAGGACACCAAATCTAAAGGGGAAAAGGGCAGCAAGTCAATGAGATGCAGGAGAGTGATGGAATGAAGTGGAAGGAGGTTTGGGATCATCTTTGGAGCCCCAGGAGAAGGAGACTCCCAGGTTGCATCAGGTTGGAAGCAACCCTCAAAGGTCCTCTTGTCCAACCCCCCCCTGCAGTCAGCAGGGACACCACCAGCTAGAGCAGGCTGCCCAGGGCCACACTGAGTCTGATCTTGAGTGGCTCCAGGGATGGAGCCTCAACCAGCTCCCTGGGCAGCCTGTTCCAGGGTCTCCCCACCCTCACTGTGCAGAACTTGCTCCTGACGCCCAGCCCAGCCCTCCCCTGCCCCGGTTGCAACCCATTGCCCCAAGCTTGGCAGGGTGAATGGCAGCTAAGGGCCACATCTCCTCCCTTAGGGCTTCTCCCCAGCTCCTGCCTGGGCTGGAGGTGGCTGCTAAGACCACCCCCTCCAAAAGCTGAGAGCAGCAGGGACTGCCTGGGCTCCCGCAGGAAAAGCTACTTGAATTTTGTCTAGGGCAGAGCTGGAGGGGGGAGGGGGAGGACACCCTTGGGGCCCCTCCCCAGCCTTGTCCAACCGCATCAGGCGCTTCTGGCCCTTAAATGGCAGCAAAACCTGCTCAGAGCCACCTCAGCACTCCAGTCACTTCTGCTTCGCAGCTGCTTGCTCATGCTGCTGCCCCGGCAGCGAGCCTTCTGCTTTCATTTCCCTTTGCCGTGCCCGGGGAAGGAGCAAAGCTGCCTCTTGGGGGCCGTCAGCAGATCCTCAGCCCGAGGAGCAGAAGAAAAGCTGAGCTGGCTTCAGGTTAACCCGGGAAAGCAAAAGCAACGAGCAAGTTTGGCAGGGGAGAGGAGGCGGCTCTGCATCCCTGCCGCTCAGGGAGAAGCACAGAGCTGGCAGGCTGGGGAAGGAGCTCAAGGCTCAGCCAGCTCCAACCCCCCTGCCAGGGGCAGGGACACCTCACACCCCAGCAGGTTGCTCACAGCCACCTCCAGCCTGGCTGCAAACACCTCCAGCCAGGAGGCTGCCACCACCTCCTGGGCAGCCTGTGCCAGGCTCTCACCACCCTCCTGGCCAACAACTTCCTCTAACAGCCCCTCAAAGGCATCCATCCTGCACCCAGTACCACCCTGGGACAACTCCCTTGAGATGTTTCAAAGCCTCAGGGATGTGGTTAACATCCAATCTCAATCTCCCCATTATCTAGTTGTGCTCCATCCCCCAGTCCTATCCCTCCCTGACACCCTCAACAGTCCCTCCCCAGCTTGCTTGGAGCCCCTGCAGATCCTTCAAGGCCACAATGAGGTCTCCCTGGAGCCTTCTCCTCTCCAGCCTGCACAACCCCAACTCTCAGTCTGTCCTCACAGCAGAGCAGCTCCAGCCCTCTGCTCCTCCTCGTGGCCCTTCTCTGGACACCTTCCAAGTGGACGCTCAGGGGATGTCTGGGTGGATGCTCAAGGCTGCTGGGGCCACCCAGACACTGCTGCATTCCCCCTCCCCCCATTGCTGCCTCCATCCCTGCAGCTTGCAGCAGAGTCAGCCTTAGAGGCTCATTTCACAGAGTCACAGAAGCCTCCAGATTGGAAAAGACCCTCAGGATCACCAAGTCCAACCCAAAACCCTTTCAAGGGAGGAAGTTTCTTCAGTATCCCAACCCAAACCTCCCCTGGGGGCAACCTGAGGCCCTTCCTCTCATTCTATCCCCTGGTACTAGGGAGAAGAGACCAACCCTCACCTAGCTCCAACCTTCTTCAGGGAGCTGTAGAGAGCCAGGAGGTCTCACTCAGCCTCCTCTTCTCCACACTAAACAACCCCCAGGCTGCTGCTCCTCCCCCAGCCCTGCTCCCCAGACCCTTCCTCAGTTTCTTTGCCCCCTCTCTGGCCCTGCTCCAGCCTCTCAATGTCCTTCTTGGAGCGAGGAGCCCAAAACTGAGCCCAGGACTCAAGGTGTGGCCTCGGCAGTGCCCAGTCCAGGGGGACAACCCATGCCCTGGTTCTGTTGGCCACACTCTTGCTGCTCCAGGCCAGGCTGCTGGTGACCTTCTTGGCCACCTGGGCACCCCCTGGGCTCACCTTCAGCTGCTCCCCCCAGGGTCTTTCTCTGCTGGGCAGTTTCCAGCCACTCTGCCCCAAGCCTGGAGCCTTCCTGGGGTGGTTGTGAGCCAAGTGCAGGGCCCAGCCCTTGGCCTTGGTGAATCTTGGCTGGAGCTGGGTGGGAGCAAGCAGCGCTGCAGGGAAGAGGATTCTTCCAGGGCAGCTGAGGGCTCCTCAGCAGTGAGTAATTCCCAGCACCAGTGCCACAGGCACCGTGGCAGAAGGCAGCAGCACTTTGTAACCCATACCCTGGGGGAGTTTGGCAGAGTATCAGCCAGCAGCTGGGCATCTCCAGCCCCCACCCAGCCCTGCTGTTGATGAACATCTTTGCCCACCACTGAACTGTTTCATTGCAGAGCCCAAAGGGGTGGAAGGAGCCCCTCAGAGAGGCTGAGAGCCCTGATCTGAACCAACCCAACAGGTACCAGCATGGCCCCCGAGGCCGCTGCAGCCACCCTTGAGGTTGGCACCACTGATGGGGATGTAAAGCAGCAACTTCTCTGTGGTCCTCCTCCTTCCCCTGGTCCCTTCTGGCGTCCCCTGCCTGCTCCCTCCCGATCCTTGGGCTGTGCTGACCCCTCCTGGGCTGCAGCCTGCACAGGCAGCAGCCTCTCCTTCCTTCCCGCTGGAAAGGGGAGAACGAGTCCCAGCCCACTCCCCCAAACGCTTCTCCTCCTTCCAGAGAGCGCTCGCTGGGCTCAGGGCCTTGCCTTCAGGCCGAGGCACCCGTGCCCTGCTCGGCCCCCACGCTCCCAGCTTGCTCATCCCATTTCGCTCAGGAGGCGCTGGGTGGCAGCTGGGACCCTCTGAGCTCGGAGGTCTTTGCCAGCCTTGTTGATTCTATGATCCCATCACTCTATCCCAGGGAAGCCTGGAGAGCCTTTTGCCCACCAAAGGATATTGGGAAGACCAGGAGGTGACTGAGAGGGCCCCTCAGGTTTTCCCAGCTCCCCCTCCCCAAAGGGGGAAGGGGAAGGGGAAGGGAAGGGGAAGGGAAGGGGAAGGGGAAGGGGAAGGGGAAGGGAAGGGAAGGGGAAGGGGAAGGGGAAGGGAAGGGAAGGGGGGAAGGAAGGGAAGGGGGAAGGGAAGGGAAGGGAAGGAAGGGAAGGGAAGGGAAGGGAAGGGGAAGGGAAGGGAAGGGGAAGGGAAGGGAAGGGAAGGGAAGGGAAGGAAGGGAAGGAAGGGAAGGAAGGGAAGGGAAGGGAAGGGAAGGAAGGGAAGGAAGAAGGAAGGGAAGGAAGGGAAGGGAAGGGGGAAGGAAGGGAAGGAAGGGAAGGGAGGGAGAGGGAGAGGAGAGGGAGAGGGAGAGGGAGAGAGAGGGGGAGAGGGAGAGGGAGAGGGAGAGGGAGAGGGAGAGGGAGAGGAAAGGGAAAGGGAAAGGGAAAGGGAAAGGGGAAAGGGAAAGGGAAAGGGAAAGGGAAAGGGAAAGGGAAGGGAGAGGGAAGGGAAGGGAGAGGGGAAGGGAAGGGAAAGGGGAAGGGAAGGGAGAGGGGAAGGGAAGGGAAATTAACCAGGTTGGAAGAGACCTTTGAAGAGCAGAAGGCACACAGCAGCAGCAGCAGCCCTGCTCCACAGCCCAGAAACCAGCAGGGGCAGATGCTGGGCAGGCCTGGCTGAGCAGCAATCAAGGAGCTTCGCTCTGCAGCACGAAGCAGAGAGGTGCTGCAAGGATGGAGAACTTCCAAGCACACACACACACACACAGAGTTTCCACCTCTCCAGACCTCCCACTGCTGACTCCTGGTCTCAGTCATTACCTTCCAAGGGAGATAATGAACTCCTGAGAGGAGCAGGCACTTGAAGGAGAGAGAGCTCTACCAGCAGCTGCTGGGGAAATCATTACAAGCGAGCCCTGGACTTCAAAGATCAGTGGCAGAAGTCATCTAAATCCATACCTGCAGCCTTGCTGCACTCCCTGTGAAGTGCTGCTTGTGGAAGTAATTTAGCAGCAGTTGGGTGCTCCTCAGCTCAGCAGCCAGCAGGTCGAGGGAGGGGATTCTGCCCCCTGCTCCACTCCTGCTGAGACCACAGCTGCAGCTCTGAGTCCAGGTCCGGAGCCTCTGTGCCAGGAAGGGTCTGGAGGGGCTGGAAGGTGTCAGAGCAGGGCCACGAGGAGGAGCAGAGGGCTGGAGCTGCTCTGCTGTGAGGACAGCCTGAGGGGAGTTGGGGTTGTGCAGCCTGGTGGTGGAGTCCCCATCCCTGCAGGTGTTTAAGCAGAGCCTGGAGGAGGCACTTGGTGGCACGGTTTTGGTTGATCAGATGGTGTTGGGGGATAGGATGGATTTGATCTCTGAGGTCTTTCCCAACCTGGTTAATTCTGTGTTCTGCTCTGGAGAAATCTGGGGTTCACTGGGGTTCATTGGCATCTTTGGAGCTGGGGTCTTGTGATGGGTTTAGAGCTGAACCATCTGGAGGTCCCATATCAGCCATCACCTTGAAGCCTTCTCTCTTGCTCAGAGATCAAGTCCATCCTATCCCCCAACACCATCTGATCAACCAAACCATGGCACCAAGTGCCTCCTCCAGGCTCTGCTTAAACACCTCCAGGATGGGGACTCACACACCTCACACTGGCAGCAGGTTGCTCACAGCCACCTCCAGCCTGGCTGCAAACACCTCAGGAGGAGGCTGCCACCACCTCCCTGGGCAGCCTGTGCCAGGCTCTCACCACCCTCATGGGCAACAACTTCCTCCCTAACAGCCCCCTCAAAGGCATCCATCCTGCACCCAGTACCACCCTGGGACAACTCCCTTGAGATGTTTCAGCCTCAGGGATGTGGTTAACATCCAGTCTCAATCTCCCCATTTCTAGTTGTGCTCCATCCCCCCAGTCCTATCCCTCCCTGGACACCTCAACAGTCCCCTCCCCAGCTTGCTTGGAGCCCCCTGCAGATCCTGGAAGGCCATAATGAGGTCTCCCTGGAGCCTTCTCCTCTCCAGCCTGCACAACCCCAACTCCCCCAGTCTGTCCTCACAGCAGAGCAGCCCAGCCTGCTCCTCCTCGTGGCCCTTCTCTGACACCTTCCAGCCCCTCCAGACCCTTCCTGGCACAGAGGCTCCAGAATTGACCCAGAGCTGCAGCTGTGGTCTCAGCAGAGTGGAGCAGAGGCAGAATCCCCCCTCCCTGGCCCTGCTGGCTGCTGAGCTGAGGAGCACCCAACTGCTGCTAAATTACTTCCACAAGCAGCACTTCTTCCTAAGAAGATCCTAAGGAGGTCTGAAAGACTCAAGCTGGAAAAGCCACAGCCCTGGGCTGAGCATCACAACAATGTGCTGGATGGGAAGAGAAATTCAGATCCTGGGGCTCAGGATCACAGCATCATGGAATTGGTTGGAAAAGCCCCTCTGAGCTCATCCAGTCCAACCACCAACCCAACCCCACCCTGGCCATCAAACCATGGCCCCAAGTACCATGGCCACAGGTTTCTTCAATCTCTCCAGGGATGGGACTCACCACCCGCCTCTGGGCAGCCTGTGCCCATCCCTGGCACAACTCCCTCCCCCTGGCACAACTTCAGGCCATTTCCTCTCATTCTATCACCTGATACTAGGCAAAAGAGATCAAACTCCCTGCCCTGGCTTCAACCTCCTTTCAGGGAGCTGTGGGGAGGCAGAAGGTCTCCCCTCAGCCTCCTCAGTTTAAGAAGGACATTGAGCTGCTGGAAGGTGTCCAGAGAAGGGCAAGAAAGCTGGGGAGGGGTCTGGAGCACAGCCCTGGGAGGAGAGGCTGAGGGAGCTGGGGTTGCTTAGCCTGCAGAAGAGGAGGCTCAGGGGAGACCTTCTTGCTCTCTGCAACTCCCTGAAGGGAGGTTGGAGCCAGGTGGGGGTTGGGCTCTTTTGCCTAGTATCAGGTATCTCCTAGGTACCCAGCCCCAGAACAAGAGGACACAGTCTCAAGCTGTGCCAGGGAGGTTTAGGCTGGAGGTGAGGAAGAAATTCTTCCCAGCAAGAGAGATTGGCCCTTGGAATGTGCTGCCCAGGGAGGTGGTGGAGTCCCCATCCCTGGAGGTGTTCAAGAGGGGATTGGATGTGGCACTTGGAGCCACGGTTGAGTTGTCAGGAGGTGCTGGGTGACAGGTTGGACTTGCTGAGCTCTGAGGTCTTTTCCAACCCGGTTGATTCTGGGATCCTCCAGCCTTTGGCAATCCCACTTCCCTCGGCTGCTTGGAGCATCCTGGCCACGCAGGCCAGCTGCCAACCTCTGGCAGGGTGTTCTCGCCATCTAGTGGCTCCGCGCTTGAGTGCAGGCACTAAAAAGGGGGATTTTTAACACCAAAATAAACCCAAATCCTCCACTATTTCCATCTTAAAGCAGAATGAGACCAGAGGACATCCCACTTTTGCTCCAGCAGGGCACCCACAGCAGCCTGCCCAGCAGCACAATGCCCAGGGGGTGTTGGGAGCTCTCCACACCAAGGAGACTCCACAACCTCTCTGGGCAGCCTGCCCCAGGGCTCAGCACCCTCACACCAAACAACTTTCTCCTCCTGCTCAGCTGCAACCTCCTGGGTGCCAGTTTGTGCCCTCTGCCACTTGGCCTGGCCCTGGGCACCACTGAGCAGAGTCTGGCCCCAGCCTCTTGCCTCCCACAGCTCCTTTAGCTCTTGCTGAGCATTGCTCAGCTGCCCTCTGGGGCTGCTCTTCTGCAGGCTCTCAGCCCCAGGGCTCTCAGCCTTGCTCCTCCCAGAGCTGCTCCAGGCCCCTCAGCAGCTTCAGAGCTTCCCTGGACTCACTCCAGCAGTTCCCTGTCTCTCTTGTACTGGGGATCCCAGCACCGGACCCAGTCCTCCAGATGTGACCTCAGTAAGGCAGAGTAGAGGGAGATAATGTGGCCAGCAGGAGCAGGGAAGTCATCCTGCCCTGTGCTCAGCACTGGTTAGGCCACACCTGGAGTCCTGTGTCCAGTTCTGGGCTCCTCAGTTTAAGAAGGACATTGAGAGACTTGAAGGTGTCCAGAGAAGGGCAAGAAAGCTGGGGAGGGGTCTGGAGCACAGCCCTGGGAGGAGAGGCTGAGGGAGCTGGGGTTGCTTAGGCTGCAGAGGAGGAGGCTCAGGGGAGACCTTCTTGCTCTCTCCAACTCCCTGAAGGGAGGCTGGAGCCAGGTGGGGGTTGGGCTCTTCTGCCAGGCAGGCAGCCAGCAGAAGAACAAGAGGACAGAGTCTCAAGCTGTGCCAGGGGAGGTTTAGGCTGGAGGTGAAGAGAGAGAGATTGACCACTGGAATGTGCTGCCCAGAGAGGTGGTGGAGTCCCCATCCCTGGAGGTGTTGGTACTGGGTGCAGGATGGATGCCTCAGCACCACGTGCCTGAGGCTCTGAAACACCTTGAGGGAGCTGTGCTAGGTTGGTGCTGGGTGCTGGATGGATGCCTCTGAGGGGCTGTTAGGAAGAAGTTGTTCCCCAGGAGGGTGGTGAGAGCCTGGCACAGGCTGCCCAGGGAGGTGGTGGCAGCCTCCTGCCTGGAGGTGTTTGCAGCCAGGCTGGAGGTGGCTGTGAGCAACCTGCTGCGGTGTGAGGTGTCCCTGCCCATGGCAGGGGGTTGGGGCTGGCTGAGCCTTGAGCTCCCTTCCAGCCCTGCCAGTTCTCTGACTCTCTCATTGAGAGGGCCATGAGACTCACACAGAGTGCCTTGGGTGAATTCATCCCTCCCAAGAGCCCCTTTCAGGCCTGAAGCAGCACCTCAGAGCATACTAATCATTTCCTTCACCAGGCAGCAGCTCTCCTTAGCCTGCCAGGCTGTAGATGGCATTGGAGTAGCTGACAAGGCTCACCCTTGCTCTCTGCCACATTCTTCCCATCAACCCACTCAGAACAGTGCTTAGGAACAGAGTAAGAACTTGCTGCTCCTAAGTGAGCATGCAGGAATTCTCCTCCTCCTCCTTCTCCTTCTCCTTCTCCCTCCTCCCTCCTCCTCCTCCCTCCTCCTCCCTCCTCCTCCTCCTCCTCCTCCTCCTCCTCCTCCTCCTCCCTCCTCCTCCTCCTCCTCCTCCTCCTCCTCCTCCTCCTCCTCCTCCTCCTCCTCCTTCTCCTTCTCCTCCTCCTTCTCCCCTCCTCCTCCTCCTCCTCCTCCTCTCCTCCTCCTCCTCTTCCTTCCTCCTCCTCCTCCTCCTCTTCCTCCTCCTCCTCCCTCCTCCTCCTCCTCCTCCTCCTCTTCCTCCTCCTCCTCCTCCTCCTCCTCCTCCTCCTCCTCCTTCTCCTCCTCTTCCTCCTCCTCCTCCTCCTCTTTCTCCTCCTCCTCCTCCTCCTCCTCCTCCTCCTCCTCCTCCTCCTCCTCCTCCCTCCTCCTCCTCCTCCTTCCTCCTCCTCCTCCTCCTCCTCCTCCTCTTCCTCCTTCCTCTTCCTCCTTCCTCCTCCTCCTCCTCCTCCCTCCTCCTCCCTCCTCCTCCTCCTCCTCCTCCTCCTCCTCCTCCTCACTGGGATGGATCTGGCTGCACATTTCTCCATGCATTTGAAGATTTAAGCAGCAGGGTTGGGGGAAGAAAGGAAGGAAATAACCCCCAGGTAGCTCCTCATAGTCATCTTAGAATCATAGAATCAACAGGGCTGGAAAAGACCTCAGAGCTCAGCAAGTCCCACCTCTCACCCAGCACCTCCTGGCAACTAAGCCATGGCTCCAAGTGCCACATCCAATCCCCTCTTGGACACCTCCAGGGATGGGGACTCCACCACCACCACCTCCCTGGGCAGCACATCCCAATGGTGAATGACTCTCTCAGTGAAGAACTTTCTCCTCCCTCCAGCCTGGCACAGCTTGAGCCTGTGTCCTCTTGTTCTAGGGCTGGGGGCCTGCCCTGGGAGAAGAGACCAACCCCAGCTGGCTCCAACCTCCCTGCAGGGAGTTGGAGAGGAGAGCAAGGAGGTCTTAGCACGCAGCCAGCCCTAGAGCCCACGGGCCTCCACTGGCTCCTGCTGTGCAGCCTTGGCCTCAGGGCTGGGGGGACACAACCATCCATCATAGGCAACAGCTTCTATTTCAGTCTCAGAGGTGGCTTTGATCAGCTCCAAGTCATGGCCAGGGCTATTTGGCCAGCACCCAAGCCCTGAAATGAAGCAGTCCATCACAGCTGGGTGCTGTGAAGGTTCCCCCACACACAAAAGAATTCCACAGCTAACTCAGCCGGAGAAGCAGATGAAAGCTGTATTTTACAAGCAGATATGGAATGCAGTGAATATGTACAAAAATATACAATATTTACAATATATACAGAAATATACAGCAAAGTATGTAATACAGGAAACCTTTCCCCAACCCCCCTGCGGCCAGGGGGTTCGGCCTGCCCCTCCCTTCTCCCTCCCTACCTCCCCTTTTTCCCAAAAGGGTTAGAGAGAGAGAGAAAGGAAGGTAATTAAAAGGGGAAAACTTTGTTAAAGCTCAAAGCGAATGCAAAAAGTTAGTTTTCTTATCTGGTTAGGTTGCCTCTCCTTCACTCTCTGCCCCCAGCCTGTAGCTCTGCCTGGGGTTGTTGTGGCCAATGTGCAGCACCTGGCACTTGGACTTGCTGAATGCCATCCTGTTGGCCTCTGCCCACCTGTCCAGCCTGGCAAGGTCCCTCTGCAGAGCCCTTCTGCCCTCTGACTGACCAACTCCTGCTCCCAACTTGGTGTCACCTGCAAATGTGCTGATGACTGTCTCAATCCCCTCATCCAGATCATCAATGAAGACATTAAAGAGGATGGGGCCCAGTTAGTTACTGATCACATGTTAGTGACAGGACAAGAGGAAACAGCACCAAGCTGTGCCAGGAGGGTCAGGTGAGTGACAGGACAAGGAAACAGCACCAAGCTGTGCCAAGAGAGAATCAGGTAAGTGACAGGACAGAAGCTCTTTCCAAGCTGTGCCAGGGGGAGGGGGTCAGGTTAGTGACAGGACAAGGGGAAACAGCACTAAGCTGGCCTGCCAGGGGAGGGTCAGGTGAGTGACAGGACAAGGGGAAACAGCACCAAGCTGTGAGGGAGGGTCAGGTTAGTGACGGGACAAGGGGGAAACAGCACCAAGCTGTGCCAGGGGAGGTCAGGTGAGTGACAGGACAGGAAACAGCACCAAGCTTTGTGCCGGAAAGTCAGGTGAGTGACAGGACAGGGGAAACAGCACCAAGCTGTGCCAGGGGAGGTTCAGGTTGGACAATAGGAAAATCTCTCCCCAGCAAGGCTCCTCAGACACTGGAACAGGCAGCTCAGGGCACTGGTGGGGGTCTACATCCCCTGGGGGACTTAAAGCCACCTGGATGTGGTGCTGAGGGCCATGGCTCCCAGTGCAGTGCCTTAGCAGCAGTGGTGGGATGTGAGCTCTGGGTGAGTGGTTGGGCTTGGGGATCTCAAAGGTCTCTTCCAACCACAGCAGGTTCTCTGGTTCTCGATCCCAGTTAGTACTGTGGTCCCTGGTTAATGTTTCAGGGGTGCTGCAGTCCGTGGTTAATGATTCTGGGATGCTGTGCTCCATGAATTTAAATGTTGGGAGATGCTGTGGGCCCTGAAAACTAACGTTGCAGGAATGTTGTGGGTCCTTTCCCACCTCCCTTGTGCTTGCAGAGGTCACTCAGGCTGCCCAGGGCCGTGCCCAGCCCCAGGAAAAGCATCTTGGACACAAGACTAGAGAGGTCTCAAGAACCGATGTGTCTCCAGCAACCTGCATCCTCCAGCTCCATGGCTGGTTTGGAGACACCAGCCCCACCAGAGGCCACAGGAGCCCCCCCTGAGCAGACCTCAGCTGCCATTGCTCAAGCACTTACAGGATGGCCAGGGGCTCAGGCCCAGCCAGCATGGATTTAGGAAGGGCAGGTCCTGCCTGACCAACCTGATCTCCTTCTATGATCAGGTGACTGTCTAGTGGATGTGGGGCAGGCTGTGGATGTGGTCTGCCTGGACCTCAGCAAGGCCTTTGACACCATCCCCCACAGCAACCTCCTGGCCAAGCTGTCAGCCCCTGGCTTGGACAGCAGCACTCTGAGCTGGGTTAGGAACTGGCTGGAGGCTGAGCCCAGAGAGTGGTGGTGAATGGTGCCACAGCCAGCTGGCAGCCAGGCACCAGTGGTGTGCCCAGGGATCAGTGCTGGGCCCCATCCTCTTCAACATCTTTATTGATGATCTGGATGAGGGCATTGAGTCCATCAGCAGTAAATTTGTGGACAACACCAAGCTGGGGGCAGGAGTTGAGCTGCTGGAGGGCAGAGAGGCTTTGCAGAGGGACCTCGACAGGCTGGACAGATGGGCAGAGGCCAAGGGCAGGAGATTGAACGCATCCAAGTGCCAGGTGTTGCACATTGGCCACAGCAACCCCAGGCAGTGCTACAGGCTGGGGGCAGAGTGGCTGAGAGCAGCCAGGCAGAGAGGGACCTGGGGGTACTGGTTGATGGTAGGCTGAACATGAGCCAACAGTGTGCCCAGGCAGCCAAGAGGGCCAATGGCATCCTGGCCTGCAGCAGGAAGAGTGTGGCCAGCAGGAGCAGGGAGGTCATTGTGCCCTGTGCTCAGCACTGCTTAGGCCACACCTTGAGTCCTGTGTCCAGTTCTGGGCCCCTCAGTTTAGGAAGGAGGTTGTCTTGCTGGAGTGTGTCCAGAGAAGGGCAACAAACTTGGTGAGGGGTTTGGAACACAGCCCTGGGAGGAGAGGCTGAGGGAGCTGGGGTTGCTTAGCCTGGAGAAGAGGAGGCTGAGGGGTGACCTTATTGCTCTCTACAACTCCCTGAAGGGAGGTTGTAGCCAGGTGGGGTTGGCCTCTTCTCCCAGGCAGCCAGCCCCAGAACAAGAGGACACAGTCTCAGGCTCCACCAGGGCAGGTTTAGGCTGGATGTTAGGAAGAAGTTCGATACAGAGAGGGATTGCCCATTGGGATGTGCTGCCTGGGAGGTGGTGGAGTCACCTTCACTGGAGGTGTTCAGGAGGACACTTGCTGGGGTGCCTGGTGCCATGGGTTAGTTGTTTAGGTGGGTTGGATTGGTTGCTGGTTTGGACGTGATGATCTTGAAGGTCTCTTTCAACCTGGTGTATTGTATTGTATTGTATTGTATTGTAAGTGCTGGGTTTAGTCCAGGGAGTGACAGGACTGGGGAGATGGAAGCAAACTAGAACTGAGTAGATTGAGCTTGGCTGTGAGGAAGAAGTTGTTCCCCAGGAGGCTGGTGAGAGCCTGGCACAGGCTGCCCAGGGAGGTGGTGGAAGCCTCCTGGCTGGAGGTGTTTGCAGCCAGGCTGGAGGTGGCTGTGAGCAACCTGCTGCAGTGTGAGGTGTCCCTGCCCGTGGCAGGGGGGTTGGGGCTGGCTGAGCCTTGAGCTCCCTTCCAACCCTGACAGTTCTATGATTACTTCCTCTCTTTCTTTCTTTCTTTCTTTCTTTCTTTCTTTCTTTCTTTCTTTCTTTCTTTCTTTCTTTCTTTCTTTCTTTCTTTCTTTCTTTCTTTCTTTCTTTCTTTCTTTCTTTCTTTCTTTCTTTCTTTCTTTCTTTCTTTCTTTCTTTCTTTCTTTCTTTCTTTCTTTCTTTCTTTCTTTTTCTTTCTTTCTTTCTTTCTTTCTTTTCTTCTTTCTTTCTTTCTTTCTTTCTTTCTTTCTTTCTTTCTTTCTTTCTTTCTTTCTTTCTCTTTCTTTTCTTTCTTTTTTCTTTCTTTCTTTCTTTCTTTCTTTCTTTCTTTCTTTCTCTTTCTTCTCTCCTTCTCTCCTTCTCTCCTTCTCTCTCTCCTTCTCTCTCTCTCTCCTCTCCTTCTCTCCTTCTCTCTTTCTCTTTTCTCTCTTCTTTCTCTCTTTCTCTCTTTCTCTCTTTCTCTCTTTCTTTCTCTTTCTCCTTCTTTCTTTCTTCTTTCTTCCTTCTTTCTTTCCTTCTTGCCTTCTCTTTCTCTTCTCCTTCCTTCCTCCCTTTCTTCCTTCTTTTCTGCCTTCTCTTCTTTCTCCTTCTCCTTTCTTCCTTTCTTCCTTCCTTCCTTTCTTCCTTCTTTTTCTTCCTTCTTCCCTTCTCCCTTTCTTCCTTTCTTCCTTCTCCCTTTCTTCCCTTCTCCTTCTTCCTTTCTTCCTTCTCCCTTTCTTCCTTTCTTCCTTCTCCCTTTCTTCCTTTCTTCCTTTCTTCCCTTTCTTCCCCTTTCTTCCTTTCTTCCCTTCTCCCTTTCTTCCCTTCTCCCTTTCTTCCTTTCTTCCCTTCTCCCTTTCTTCCTTTCTTCCTTCTCCCTTTCTTCCTTTCTTCCCTTCTCCCTTTCTTCCTTTCTTCCCTTCTCCTTTCTTCCTTTCTCTTCCCTTTCTTCCTTTCTTCCTTTCCTCCTCTCTTCCTTTCCTCCTTCCTTTTTTCTCTTTTTCTTCCTTCCTCCATTTCTCCCTCTCTTCCTCTCTTTCTCTCTCCCTTTCTTTCTTTCTTTGCCCATCCCTCCCCACCTCCCCCAAAACCATCATTTCCATCACAAAGCCGCGTCGTTTTCCCTCCCAAAGGGCACTGCTGCGACTGCAAACAATCCTAAACCATCCAAATCCATCTCACCACGGGTCAAAGCCTGCAGTTAAGTCAGGTGGAAAGCAAAACAAACCAAACCAAACCGAAATGAAATCTCCCTTTCCACCCCCTCTTTTTTTTTCGTTTATTCCACCACCCCCCTCTAATTCCTGGCCAGCAAATCAACAGGAAAATTCAAGCAGTCAGCAGGGTTAAAGGGAAGCCCTCCCAGCTTTTCCATCCCTTGGCTTTGCAGGGAATTAATCACGACTGGCTGGAGGCTGAAATCTCCTCTGCAGAGCCCCCAGAAGGCTTCATCGATTCGCAGCTGCAAAGCCTCTGGTCCAGCCTCCTCTGCTCGGCTCTGAGGCGTCCTGGAGGATTTGTTAGACGTAGGATCTTGCCCCCAGACGTGCCACCAGCGAGGCTGGATGAGGCTTTGGGTGACCAGTGCCAACACAGCCACCCCCAGCCCTGCTGTTGTGGCACCCTGGCCTCCTGTCCCCTCTTCGGGCTGCCTCTCGGGGGGCTGCTCTCGATGATCTCTGGTCCCTCCCAGCCCCTAACATCCTGTGAGCCTCTGAGGCAGCAGCACTTGTTTGGTGGTTTGGGTGTCTGGGATTATCTCCACAGGTTCTTCGAATCATAGAGCCATCATTAGAGTCATAGAATCATAGAGTTATAGAGTCATAGAATCATAGAGTTATAGAGTCATAGAATCATAGAGTTATAGAGTCATGGAGTCATGGAGTCATGGTGTCATGGAGTCATAGAGTCAGAGTCAAGGAGTCATGGAGTCATGGAGTCATAGAGTCATAGAGTCAAGGAGTCAAGGAGTCAAGAGTCATAGTCAGAGGAGTCATGGAGTCATAGGGAGTCATGGAGAGTCAAGGAGTCAAGGAGTCAAGGAGTCAAGGAGTCATAGAGTCATAGTCATAGAGTCATAGTCAGACTCATAGAGTCAATGAGTCATAGAATCAGAGTCATAGAGTCATAGTCATGGAGTCATGGAGTCATAGAGTCATGGAGTCATGGAGTCATGGAGTTATGGTCAGTCATAGAGTCAAGGAGTCATAGAGTCATCAGGAGTCATGTCATGGAGTCAAGAGTCATAGAGTCAGTCATAGTCATAGAGTCATGTCAGACTCATAGAGTCAATGAGTCAGTCATAGAGTCATGGAGTCAGTGGAGTCGAGTGTCATGGAGTCATGGAGTCAAGTCAAGGAGTCATAGAGTCAAGGAGTCATAGAGTCATAGTCATAGAGTCATAGTCAGACTCATAGAGTCAATGAGTCATAGAATCAGAGTCATAGAGTCATAGTCATCATGGAGTCATGGAGTCATGGAGTCAAGGGGTGGAGTCATGGAGTCATGGAGTCATGGAGTCAAGGAGTCATGGAGTCATAGAGTCATATAGTCATGGAGTCATAGAGTCAAGGAGTCATGGAGTCATGGAGTCATGGAATCAATAAGGTTGGAAAAGACCTCAGAGATCATCAAGTCCATCCTGTCACCCAACGCCTCCTGACTAACTAAACCATGGCTCCAAGTGCCACATCCAAGCCCCTCTTGAACACCTCCAGGGATGGGGATTCCACCACCTCCCTGGGCAGCACATCCCAAGGGCTTACAACTCTCTCTGGGAAGAACTTTCTCCTCATCTCCCTCCAGCCTAAACACCAGGGCTTGCCCAGACTGGGGAGGTTGGGTTTCCATTCCCTGCCTTGGCAAAGTGACGTCCTAGCAGCACCAGCACCAGCCCTGATTGCTAGACCCAGCTTTGCATCCAGCATCCTCCTGGTTTGGCAGCATCTTGCCATGGTTTAGCAGCAGAGCCCAGACTGGGATCAGGAGGTTGGAGCCACGAGGTCACTGCCCTTTGTCACAGCAGCCTTTTGGTTGGAAGAGACCTCTAAGATCATCCAACCCAACCCTCAATCCAGCACTGCTCAGGGCACCACCAAACCATGGCCCTCAGCACCACCTCTCCAGGGCTTTGGAACCCCTCCAGGGCTGGGGACTGCACCACTGCCCTGGGCAGCTTGAGCCAGGCCTGGACAGCCCTCAAGGGAAGAAATTGTTCCTCATGGCCAACCTAAACCTCCCCTGGAGCAACCTGAGGCCGTTTCCTCTTGTCCTATTGCTTGTTCCTTTGGAGAAGAGCCCAACCCCCACGTGGCTCCAACCTCCTCTCTGGGAGCTGTGGAGAGCCAGGGACTTGTGCTCACTCAGGGCAGGAGCATCCCACCTGTTGCCCCCAGGTTTGGTGGCAGGAGCCAGTGGGATGCAGCTCTCCCATGACAGCAGCACCTCTTCAGGACCCAGCCACTCACCCCATGTAATCTTCATCCCTCCCCTCCTCACCCAGGCAGGATGAGATCCCAGCAGCCTGCAAGGAGCTTGCTCCCAGGAGGCTTGGGGTGTGCAGATGCTCCCCCACATCACCTCCAAGTCCTCAATGCACAGAATGATGGAATTGTTTGGGTTGGAAAAGATCACTGAGTCCAACCAGGAGCCCAACC
>CM066600.1:7831525-8021525 GCA_033816785.1 Picus viridis | reverse complement strand
CTCAAGGCTCAGCCAGCTCCAACCCCCTGCCATGGGCAGGGACACCTCACACCCCAGCAGGTTGCTCACAGCCACCTCCAGCCTGGCTGCAAACATCTCCAGGCAGGAGGATGCCACCACCTCCCTGGGCAGCCTGTGCCAGGCTCTCACCACCCTCATGGGCAACAACTTCCTCCTAACATCCAATCACAGTCTCCCCACTTCTAGTTCTGCTCCATCCCCCCCCCAGTCCTATCGCTCCCTCACACTCTCAAAAGTCCCTCCCCAGCTTGCTTGGAGCCCCCTGCAGATGCTGCAAGGCCACAATGAGGTCTCCTGGGAGCCTTCTCTTCTCCAGGCTGCACAACCCCAACTCCCTCAGGCTGTCCTCACAGCAGAGCAGCTCCAGCCCTCTGCTCCTCCTCCTGGCCCTTCTCTGGACACCTTCCAGCCCCTCCAGATCCTTCCTGGCACAGAGGCTCCAGAACTGGACCCAGAGCTGCAGCTGTGGTCTCAGCAGAGTGGAGCAGAGGGGCAGAATCCCCTCCCTGGCCCTGCTGGCCACACTTCTCTTGCTGCAGCCCAGGCTCTGCTTGGCTCTCTGGGCTGCAAGTGCTCCCTGCTGGCTCCTGCTGAGCTTCTCCTCCCCCAGCACCCCCAGGTCCTTTTCTTCAGGGCTGCTCTCAAACCAGTCCCTGCCCAGCCTGGATCAGTGCCTGGGATTGCCCTGCCCCAGCTGCAGGACCTTGCCCTTGGCCCTGTTGAACCTCATGAGGCTGTCCTGGGCTCACCTCTCTCATGGCAACAGCTTCCTAACAGCCCAGCTCCCCACCAGCCAAGGTGGCTGCAGCCATCCCAAGTTCTTCCAGCCTCCAGCCTGCTGCTTCCTTACAGGGCAGGGAAGGTTTCCAAGCTTTCCAGACCTTTTGGTCCCCAGAGCATCCAACCTGGAAAAGTGATCAGAGAGCTTAACAGATGACAGACTGCAGGGTCCAGCTGCTTGCAAAGGTGATTTGGATGGGTAAAGAACAGCAGCAGATGGGTGATTCCCTGCCAGGAGGGGCAGGGAGAGGCCTCCAGCCAGCAGCCACTTCCACAAGCATGGATTTAGAGCCAAGATTTGGGATAAGCATATGGAGGGAGAGGAGATATCACAGAATCATAGCGTGGTAGGGGCTGGAAGGGACCTTCAGGGACCATCAGATCCAAACCTCCTTGCCAGAGCAGGATCATCCAGGGCAGGTCACACTGGAGCACACCCAGAGGGCTCTTGAAAGCCTCCACACAAGGAGGCTCCACAACCTCTCTGGGCAGCCTGCCCCAGGGCTCTGTCACCCCACAGCCAAGAAGTTTCTCCCTGCGTTGAGGTGGAACCTCCTGGGCTCCAGTTGGTCTCTGCTGCCCCTTGTCCTGTCTGACAGAACAGCACTGAATGGAGCCTGGGCCCTGATTCTTGCCCCCTCCCCACCCTTCAGAGGCTTGTAAGCATTGAGAAGGTCTCCTCTCAGCCTTCCCTTCTCCAGGTCAAACAGCCCCAGGGCTCTCAGCCTTTCAGCAGCACTCAGGTTTCCAGGCCCTTCATCACCCTCAGAGCCTCCACTGAACTCTCCCCAGTAGTTCTCAGGCCCTCCTGAAGTGGGAAGCCCAGAACTGGACACAAGCCTCCAGATGTGGTAGAGAATGGAATGGAATGGAATGGAATGGAATGGAATGGAATGGAATGGAGTGGAGTGGAGTGGAGGGGAGTGGAGTGGAGTGGAGTGGAGTGGAATGGAGTGGAGTGGAGTGGAGTGGAGTGGAGTGGAGTGGAATGGAGTGGAGTGGAATGGAGTGGAATGGAATGGAATGGAATGGAATGGAGTGGAATGGAATGGAGTGGAGTGGAGTGGAGTGGAGTGGAGTGGAGTGGAGTGGAGTGGAGTGGAGTGGAGTGGAGTGGAGTGGAGTGGAGTGGAGTGGAGTGGAGTGGAGTGGAGTGGAGTGGAGTGGAGTGGAGTGGAGTGGAGTGGAGTGGAGTGGAGTGGAGTGGAGTGGAGTGGAATGGAATGGAGTGGAGTGGAATGGAATGGAATGGAATGGAATGGAATGGAATGGAATGGAATGGAATGGAATGGAATGGAGTGGAATGGAATGGAATGGAATGGAATGGAATGGAATGGAATGGAATGGAATGGAGGGAGTGGAGGGAGTGGAATGGAATGGAGTGGAATGGAATGGAATGGAATGGAATGGAATGGAATGGAATGGAATGGAATGGAATGGAGTGGAGTGGAGTGGAGTGGAATGGAATGGAATGGAATGGAATGGAATGGAATGGAATGGAATGGAATGGAATGGAATGGAATGGAATGGAATGGAATGGAGGGAGGAGTGGAATGGAATGGAATGGAATGGAATGGAATGGAATGGAATGGAATGGAATGGAATGGAATGGAGGGGAGTGGAGTGGAGTGGAGTGGAGTGGAGTGGAGTGGAGTGGAGTGGAGTGGAGTGGAATGGAATGGAATGGAATGGAATGGAATAGAATGGAATGGAATAGAATAGAATAGAATAGAATAGAATAGAATAGAATAGAATAGAATAGAATAGAATAGAATTAACCAGGTTGGAAAAGACCTTTGAGATCATCAAGTCCAACCTGTCACCCAGCACCATCTGATCAACTCAACCATGGCACCAAGGGCCTCATCCAGTCTCTTCTTAAACACCTCCAGGGATGGGGACTCCACCACCTCCCTGGGCAGCACATTCCAGTGGTCTATTACTCCTTCTGGGAAGAACTTTCTCCTCCCCTCCAGCCTGAACCTCCCCTGGCACAGCTTGAGACTGTGTCCTCTTGTTCTGGGGCTGGGGGCCTGGGAGAAGAGACCAACCCCCACCTGGCTCCAACCTCCCTTCAGGGAGTTGGAGAGAGCAAGAAGGTCTCCCCTGAGCCTCCTCTTCTGCAGGCTAAGCAACCCCAGCTCCCTCAGCCTCTCCTCCCAGGGCTGTGCTCCAGACCCCTCCCCACCTTTCTTGCCCTTCTCTGGACACCTTCCAGCAGCTCAACATCTTTCCTAACCTGAGGGGCCCACAACTGGACACATGTGGTCTCACCAGCACAGAGCAGGGCTTGTGCCTGACTTGAAGCAGGGGTGCATGGAGGAGGAAGTGGGTGGCTGAGGGTGACAAACACCTGAGCTGCTTTGCCATCTTTTGGCCGTGGGAGGAAGTGAGGCAGTTGTGGAACCCAGGGGGGACCAGCCTTGGGAGGAGGGAGGCAAAATAGCTGTGGTGTGGGGAGGGCTCCAGGGCTGAGGGGGGGTTCTGATGCCCCCTGGGGAACAGCCTGGAGCTCCACTGTGCCGTGTGAGAGAGCTGTCCTTGGCTGGCATTTACCCTGCCTCGGGGGCAAAGGGGATGAGAGCTGCCCTGCAACTTTGAAATGCAGATCAGGTTGAGACACAGACTCAGAGAAGCACAGAGCTGGCAGGCTTGGAAGGGACCTCAAGGCTCAGCCAGTTCAGGCCTGGAGGACCTCCCTTGAGCTGCTGGTCCCTTGGCCTGAGAGTGGATGTGAGATGGTTTGGGGTGGGCCAGGTGGATGGCAGGGAGCAAGGAGCTTTGCTTGCTTCCAGCAGCCTCAAGTAAGATCCCAGGCTGGGATCAGGAGAGCAGAGCTTAAGTAGGAGAGGTTTGCTCTATCCAGGCTGTGGCTGCAGGCTCCTGATGCTGAATTGTCCAGGATTACCTGCCTGTGCAACTGCATCAGCTGGGGAGATGCTCCTTGGGTTGTGTGGCTCCAGAACAAAGCAACTACAAGGGATGAAGGGGGGGGAAAAAAGGGGGCTTGGCACTTTGGTGCTCTGCTCCTGCCCTAAAGCAAGCCCTGGGCAAAGTCAGGACACCAAATCTAAAGGGGAAAAGGGCAGCAAGTCAATGAGATGCAGGAGAGTGATGGAATGAAGTGGAAGGAGGTTTGGGATCATCTTTGGAGCCCCAGGAGAAGGAGACTCCCAGGTTGCATCAGGTTGGAAGCAACCCTCAAAGGTCCTCTTGTCCAACCCCCCCCTGCAGTCAGCAGGGACACCACCAGCTAGAGCAGGCTGCCCAGGGCCACACTGAGTCTGATCTTGAGTGGCTCCAGGGATGGAGCCTCAACCAGCTCCCTGGGCAGCCTGTTCCAGGGTCTCCCCACCCTCACTGTGCAGAACTTGCTCCTGACGCCCAGCCCAGCCCTCCCCTGCCCCGGTTGCAACCCATTGCCCCAAGCTTGGCAGGGTGAATGGCAGCTAAGGGCCACATCTCCTCCCTTAGGGGCTTCTCCCCAGCTCCTGCCTGGGCTGGAGGTGGCTGCTAAGACCACCCCCCTCCAAAAGCTGAGAGCAGCAGGGACTGCCTGGGCTCCCGCAGGAAAAGCTACTTGAATTTTGTCTAGGGCAGAGCTGGAGGGGGGGGAGGGGGAGGACACCCTTGGGGCCCTCCCCAGCCTTGTCCAACCGCATCAGGCGCTTCTGGCCCTTAAATGGCAGCAAAACCTGCTCAGAGCCACCTCAGCACTCCAGTCACTTCTGCTTCGCAGCTGCTTGCTCATGCTGCTGCCCCGGCAGCGAGCCTTCTGCTTTCATTTCCCTTTGCCGTGCCCGGGGAAGGAGCAAAGCTGCCTCTTGGGGGCCGTCAGCAGATCCTCAGCCCGAGGAGCAGAAGAAAAGCTGAGCTGGCTTCAGGTTAACCCGGGAAAGCAAAAGCAACGAGCAAGTTTGGCAGGGGAGAGGAGGCGGCTCTGCATCCCTGCCGCTCAGGGAGAAGCACAGAGCTGGCAGGCTGGGAAGGGAGCTCAAGGCTCAGCCAGCTCCAACCCCCTGCCAGGGGCAGGGACACCTCACACCCCAGCAGGTTGCTCACAGCCACCTCCAGCCTGGCTGCAAACACCTCCAGCCAGGAGGCTGCCACCACCTCCCTGGGCAGCCTGTGCCAGGCTCTCACCACCCTCCTGGCCAACAACTTCCTCTAACAGCCCCTCAAAGGCATCCATCCTGCACCCAGTACCACCCTGGGACAACTCCCTTGGAGATGTTTCAAAGCCTCAGGGATGTGGTTAACATCCAATCTCAATCTCCCCATTATCTAGTTGTGCTCCATCCCCCAGTCCTATCCCTCCCTGACACCCTCAACAGTCCCTCCCCAGCTTGCTTGGAGCCCCCTGCAGATCCTTCAAGGCCACAATGAGGTCTCCCTGGAGCCTTCTCCTCTCCAGCCTGCACAACCCCAACTCTCAGTCTGTCCTCACAGCAGAGCAGCTCCAGCCCTCTGCTCCTCCTCGTGGCCCTTCTCTGGACACCTTCCAAGTGGACGCTCAGGGGATGTCTGGGTGGATGCTCAAGGCTGCTGGGGCCACCCAGACACTGCTGCATTCCCCCTCCCCCCATTGCTGCCTCCATCCCTGCAGCTTGCAGCAAGAGTCAGCCTTAGAGGCTCATTTCACAGAGTCACAGAAGCCTCCAGATTGGAAAAGACCCTCAGGATCACCAAGTCCAACCCAAAACCCTTTCAAGGGAGGAAGTTTCTTCCAGTATCCCAACCCAAACCTCCCCTGGGGGCAACCTGAGGCCCTTCCTCTCATTCTATCCCCTGGTACTAGGGAGAAGAGACCAACCCTCACCTAGCTCCAACCTTCTTCAGGGAGCTGTAGAGAGCCAGGAGGTCTCCACTCAGCCTCCTCTTCTCCACACTAAACAACCCCCAGGCTGCTGCTCCTCCCCAGCCCTGCTCCCCAGACCCTTCCTCAGTTTCTTTGCCCCTCTCTGGCCCTGCTCCAGCCTCTCAATGTCCTTCTTGGAGCGAGGAGCCCAAAACTGAGCCCAGGACTCAAGGTGTGGCCTCGGCAGTGCCCAGTCCAGGGGGACAACCCATGCCCTGGTTCTGTTGGCCACACTCTTGCTGCTCCAGGCCAGGCTGCTGGTGACCTTCTTGGCCACCTGGGCACCCCCTGGGCTCACCTTCAGCTGCTCCCCCCAGGGTCTTTCTCTGCTGGGCAGTTTCCAGCCACTCTGCCCCAAGCCTGGAGCCTTCCTGGGGTGGTTGTGAGCCAAGTGCAGGGCCCAGCCCTTGGCCTTGGTGAATCTTGGCTGGAGCTGGGTGGGAGCAAGCAGCGCTGCAGGGAAGAGGATTCTTCCAGGGCAGCTGAGGGCTCCTCAGCAGTGAGTAATTCCCAGCACCAGTGCCACAGGCACCGTGGCAGAAGGCAGCAGCACTTTGTAACCCATACCCTGGGGGAGTTTGGCAGAGTATCAGCCAGCAGCTGGGCATCTCCAGCCCCCACCCAGCCCTGCTGTTGATGAACATCTTTGCCCACCACTGAACTGTTTCATTGCAGAGCCCAAGGGGTGGAAGGAGCCCCTCAGAGAGAGCTGAGAGCCCTGATCTGAACCAACCCAACAGGTACCAGCATGGCCCCCGAGGCCGCTGCAGCCACCCTTGAGGTTGGCACCACTGATGGGGATGTAAAGCAGCAACTTCTCTGTGGTCCTCCTCCCTTCCCCTGGTCCCTTCTGGCGTCCCCTGCCTGCTCCCCTCCCGATCCTTGGGCTGTGCTGACCCCTCCTGGGCTGCAGCCTGCACAGGCAGCAGCCTCTCCTTCCTTCCCACCGCTGGAAAGGGGAGAACGAGTCCCAGCCCACTCCCCCAAACGCTTCTCCTCCTTCCAGAGAGCGCTCAAGGGCTCAGGGCCTTGCCTTCAGGCCGAGGCACCCGTGCCCTGCTCGGCCCCCACGCTCCCAGCTTGCTCATCCCATTTCGCTCAGGAGGCGCTGGGTGGCAGCTGGGACCCTCTGAGCTCGGAGGTCTTTGCCAGCCTTGTTGATTCTATGATCCCATCACTCTATCCCAGGGAAGCCTGGAGAGCCTTTTGCCCACCAAAGGATATTGGGAAGACCAGGAGGTGACTGAGAGGGCCCTCAGGTTTTCTAGCTCCCCCTCCCCAAAGGGGGAAGGGGAAGGGGAAGGGGGAAGGGGAAGGGGAAGGGGAAGGGGAAGGGAAGGGGAAGGGGGAAGGGGAAGGGGAAGGGGAAAGGGAAAGGGGGAAGGGAAGGGGGGAAGGGAAGGAAGGGAAGGGAAGGGAAGGGAAGGGAAGGGAAGGAAGGGAAGGGAAGGAAGGGAAGGGAAGGGAAGGGAAGGGAAGGGAAGGAAGGGAAGGGAAGGGAAGGGAAGGGAAGGGAAGGAAGGAAGGAAGGGAAGGAAGGAAGGGGGAAGGGAAGGGAAGGGAAGGGAAGGGAAGGGAAGGAAGGGAAGGGAAGGGAAGGGAAGGGAAGGAAGGGAAGGAAGGAAGGGAAGGAAGGGAAGGAGGAGAGGGAGAGGAGAGGGAGAGGGAGAGGGAGAGGGAGAGGGAGAGGGAGAGGGAGAGGGAGAGGGAGAGGGAGAGGGAGAGGGAAAGGGAAAGGGAAAGGAAAGGGAAAGGGAAAGGGAAAGGGAAAGGGAAAGGGAAAGGGAAAGGGAAAGGGAAGGGAGAGGGGGAAGGGAAGGGAGAGGGGAAGGGAAGGGAAAGGGAAGGGAAGGGAGAGGGGAAGGGAAGGGAAATTAACCAGGTTGGAAGAGACCTTTGAAGAGCAGAAGGCACAGCAGCAGCAGCAGCAGCCCTGCTCCACAGCCCAGAAACCAGCAGGGGCAGATGCTGGGCAGGCCTGGCTGAGCAGCAATCAAAGGGAGCTTCGCTCTGCAGCACGAAGCAGAGAGGTGCTGCAAGGATGGAGAACTTCCAAGCACACACACACACACACAGAGTTTCCACCTCTCCAGACCTCCCACTGCTGACTCCTGGTCTCAGTCATTACCTTCCAAGGAGATAATGAACTCCTGAGAGGAGCAGGCACTTGAAGGAGAGAGAGCTCTACCAGCAGCTGCTGGGGAAATCATTACAAGCGAGCCCTGGACTTCAAAGATCAGTGGCAGAAGTCATCTAAATCCATACCTGCAGCCTTGCTGCACTCCCTGTGAAGTGCTGCTTGTGGAAGTAATTTAGCAGCAGTTGGGTGCTCCTCAGCTCAGCAGCCAGCAGGTCGAGGGAGGGGATTCTGCCCCCTGCTCCACTCTGCTGAGACCACAGCTGCAGCTCTGAGTCCAGGTCCGGAGCCTCTGTGCCAGGAAGGGTCTGGAGGGGCTGGAAGGTGTCCAGAGCAGGGCCACGAGGAGGAGCAGAGGGCTGGAGCTGCTCTGCTGTGAGGACAGCCTGAGGGAGTTGGGGTTGTGCAGCCTGGTGGTGGAGTCCCCATCCCTGCAGGTGTTTAAGCAGAGCCTGGAGGAGGCACTTGGTGGCACGGTTTGGTTGATCAGATGGTGTTGGGGGATAGGATGGATTTGATGATCTCTGAGGTCTTTCCCAACCTGGTTAATTCTGTGTTCTGCTCTGGAGAAATCTGGGGTTCACTGGGGTTCATTGGCATCTTTGGAGCTGGGGTCTTGTGATGGGTTTAGAGCTGAACCATCTGGAGGTCCCATATCAGCCATCACCTTGAAGCCTTCTCTCTTGCTCAGAGATCAAGTCCATCCTATCCCCCAACACCATCTGATCAACCAAACCATGGCACCAAGTGCCTCCTCCAGGCTCTGCTTAAACACCTCCAGGGATGGGGACTCCACACACCTCACACCGCAGCAGGTTGCTCACAGCCACCTCCAGCCTGGCTGCAAACACCTCCAGCCAGGAGGCTGCCACCACCTCCCTGGGCAGCCTGTGCCAGGCTCTCACCACCCTCATGGGCAACAACTTCCTCCTAACAGCCCCTCAAAGGCATCCATCCTGCACCCAGTACCACCCTGGGACAACTCCCTTGGAGATGTTTCAAAGCCTCAGGGATGTGGTTAACATCCAGTCTCAATCTCCCCATTTCTAGTTGTGCTCCATCCCCCCAGTCCTATCCCTCCCTGACACCCTCAACAGTCCCTCCCCAGCTTGCTTGGAGCCCCCTGCAGATCCTGGAAGGCCACAATGAGGTCTCCCTGGAGCCTTCTCCTCTCCAGCCTGCACAACCCCAACTCCCTCAGTCTGTCCTCACAGCAGAGCAGCTCCAGCCCTCTGCTCCTCCTCGTGGCCCTTCTCTGGACACCTTCCAGCCCCTCCAGACCCTTCCTGGCACAGAGGCTCCAGAACTGGACCCAGAGCTGCAGCTGTGGTCTCAGCAGAGTGGAGCAGAGGGGCAGAATCCCCTCCCTGGCCCTGCTGGCTGCTGAGCTGAGGAGCACCCAACTGCTGCTAAATTACTTCCACAAGCAGCACTTCTTCCTAAGAAGATCCTAAGGAGGTCTGAAAGACTCAAGCTGAAAAAGCCACAGCCCTGGGCTGAGCATCACAACAATGTGCTGGATGGGAAGAGAAATTCAGATCCTGGGGCTCAGGATCACAGCATCATGGAATTGGTTGGAAAAGCCCTCTGAGCTCATCCAGTCCAACCACCAACCCAACCCCACCCTGGCCATCAAACCATGGCCCCAAGTACCATGGCCACAGGTTTCTTCAATCCCTCCAGGGATGGGGACTCCACCACCCGCCTGGGCAGCCTGTGCCCATCCCTGGCACAACTCCTCCCCTGGCACAACTTCAGGCCATTTCCTCTCATTCTATCACCTGATACTAGGCAAAAGAGATCAAACCCTGCCCTGGCTTCAACCTCCTTTCAGGGAGCTGTGGGGAGGCAGAAGGTCTCCCCTCAGCCTCCTCAGTTTAAGAAGGACATTGAGCTGCTGGAAGGTGTCCAGAGAAGGGCAAGAAAGCTGGGGAGGGGTCTGGAGCACAGCCCTGGGAGGAGAGGCTGAGGGAGCTGGGGTTGCTTAGCCTGCAGAAGAGGAGGCTCAGGGGAGACCTTCTTGCTCTCTGCAACTCCCTGAAGGGAGGTTGGAGCCAGGTGGGGGTTGGGCTCTTTTGCCTAGTATCAGGTATCTCCTAGGTACCCAGCCCCAGAACAAGAGGACACAGTCTCAAGCTGTGCCAGGGGAGGTTTAGGCTGGAGGTGAGGAAGAAATTCTTCCCAGCAAGAGAGATTGGCCCTTGGAATGTGCTGCCCAGGGAGGTGGTGGAGTCCCCATCCCTGGAGGTGTTCAAGAGGGGATTGGATGTGGCACTTGGAGCCACGGTTGAGTTGTCAGGAGGTGCTGGGTGACAGGTTGGACTTGCTGAGCTCTGAGGTCTTTTCCAACCCGGTTGATTCTGGGATCCTCCAGCCTTTGGCAATCCCACTTCCCTCGGCTGCTTGGAGCATCCTGGCCACGCAGGCCAGCTGCCAACCTCTGGCAGGGTGTTCTCGCCATCTAGTGGCTCCGCGCTTGAGTGCAGGCACTAAAAAGGGGGATTTTTAACACCAAAATAAACCCAAATCCTCCACTATTTCCATCTTAAAGCAGAATGAGACCAGAGGACATCCCACTTTTGCTCCAGCAGGGCACCCACAGCAGCCTGCCCAGCAGCACAATGCCCAGGGGGTGTTGGGAGCTCTCCACACCAAGGAGACTCCACAACCTCTCTGGGCAGCCTGCCCCAGGGCTCAGCACCCTCACACCAAACAACTTTCTCCTCCTGCTCAGCTGCAACCTCCTGGGTGCCAGTTTGTGCCCTCTGCCACTTGGCCTGGCCCTGGGCACCACTGAGCAGAGTCTGGCCCCAGCCTCTTGCCTCCCACAGCTCCTTTAGCTCTTGCTGAGCATTGCTCAGCTGCCCTCTGGGGCTGCTCTTCTGCAGGCTCTCAGCCCCAGGGCTCTCAGCCTTTGCTCCTCCCAGAGCTGCTCCAGGCCCCTCAGCAGCTTCAGAGCTTCCCCTGGACTCACTCCAGCAGTTCCCTGTCTCTCTTGTACTGGGGATCCCAGCACCGGACCCAGTCCTCCAGATGTGACCTCAGTAAGGCAGAGTAGAGGGAGATAATGTGGCCAGCAGGAGCAGGGAAGTCATCCTGCCCTGTGCTCAGCACTGGTTAGGCCACACCTGGAGTCCTGTGTCCAGTTCTGGGCTCCTCAGTTTAAGAAGGACATTGAGAGACTTGAAGGTGTCCAGAGAAGGGCAAGAAAGCTGGGGAGGGGTCTGGAGCACAGCCCTGGGAGGAGAGGCTGAGGGAGCTGGGGTTGCTTAGCCTGCAGAGGAGGAGGCTCAGGGGAGACCTTCTTGCTCTCTCCAACTCCCTGAAGGGAGGCTGGAGCCAGGTGGGGGTTGGGCTCTTCTGCCAGGCAGGCAGCCAGCAGAAGAACAAGAGGACAGAGTCTCAAGCTGTGCCAGGGGAGGTTTAGGCTGGAGGTGAAGAGAGAGATTGACCACTGGAATGTGCTGCCCAGAGAGGTGGTGGAGTCCCCATCCCTGGAGGTGTTGGTACTGGGTGCAGGATGGATGCCTCAGCACCACGTGCCTGAGGCTCTGAAACACCTTGAGGGAGCTGTGCTAGGTTGGTGCTGGGTGCTGGATGGATGCCTCTGAGGGGCTGTTAGGAAGAAGTTGTTCCCCAGGAGGGTGGTGAGAGCCTGGCACAGGCTGCCCAGGGAGGGGGTGGAAGCCTCCTGCCTGGAGGTGTTTGCAGCCAGGCTGGAGGTGGCTGTGAGCAACCTGCTGGAGTGTGAGGTGTCCCTGCCCATGGCAGGGGGTTGGGGCTGGCTGAGCCTTGAGCTCCCTTCCAGCCCTGCCAGTTCTCTGACTCTCTCATTGAGAGGGCCATGAGACTCACACAGAGTGCCTTGGGTGAATTCATCCCTCCCAAGAGCCCCTTTCAGGCCTGAAGCAGCACCTCAGAGCATACTAATCATTTCCTTCACCAGGCAGCAGCTCTCCTTAGCCTGCCAGGCTGTAGATGGCATTGGAGTAGCTGACAAGGCTCACCCCTTGCTCTCTGCCACATTCTTCCCATCAACCCACTCAGAACAGTGCTTAGGAACAGAGTAAGAACTTGCTGCTCCTAAGTGAGCATGCAGGAATTCTCCTCCTCCTCCTTCTCCTTCTCCTTCTCCTTCTCCTTCTCCCTCTCCCTCCCTCCTCCTCCTCCTCCTCCTCCTCCTCCTCCTCCTCCTCCTCCTCCTCCTCCTCCTCCTCCTCCTCCTCCTCCTTCTCCTCCTTCTCTTCCTCCTCCTTCTCCTCCTCCTCCTCCTTCTCCTCCTCTCCTTCTCCTCCTCCTCCTCCTCCTCCTCCTCCTCCTTCTCCTCCTCCTCCTCCTCCTCCTCCTCCTCCTCCTCCTCCTCCTCCTCCTCCTCCTCCTCCTCCTCCTCCTCCTCCTCCTCCTCCTTCCTCCTCCTCCTCCTCCTCCTCCTCCTCCTCCTCCTCCTCCTCCTCCTCCTCCTCCTCCTCCTTCTCCTCCTCCTCCTCCTCCTCTTTCTCCTCCTCCTCCTCCTCCTCCTCCTCCTCCTCCTCCTCCTCCTCCTCCTCCTCCTCCTCCTCCTCCTCCTCCTCCTCCTCCTCCTCCTCCTCCTCCTCCTCCTCCTCCTCCTCCTCCTCCTCCTCCTCCTCCTCCTCCTCCTCCTCCTCCTCCTCCTCCTCCTCCTCCTCCTCCTCCTCACTGGGATGGATCTGGCTGCACATTTCTCCATGCATTTGAAGATTTAAGCAGCAGGGTTGGGGGGAAGAAAGGAAGGAAATAACCCCCCAGGTAGCTCCTCATAGTCATCTTAGAATCATAGAATCAACAGGGCTGGAAAAGACCTCAGAGCTCAGCAAGTCCCACCTCTCACCCAGCACCTCCTGGCAACTAAGCCATGGCTCCAAGTGCCACATCCAATCCCCTCTTGGACACCTCCAGGGATGGGGACTCCACCACCACCACCTCCCTGGGCAGCACATCCCAATGGTGAATGACTCTCTCAGTGAAGAACTTTCTCCTCCCCTCCAGCCTGGCACAGCTTGAGCCTGTGTCCTCTTGTTCTAGGGCTGGGGGCCTGCCTGGGAGAAGAGACCAACCCCAGCTGGCTCCAACCTCCCTGCAGGGAGTTGGAGAGGAGAGCAAGGAGGTCTTAGCACGCAGCCAGCCCTAGAGCCCACGGGCCTCCACTGGCTCCTGCTGTGCAGCCTTGGCCTCAGGGCTGGGGGACACAACCATCCATCATAGGCAACAGCTTCTATTTCAGTCTCAGAGGTGGCTTTGATCAGCTCCAAGTCATGGCCAGGGCTATTTGGCCAGCACCCAAGCCCTGAAATGAAGCAGTCCATCACAGCTGGGTGCTGTGTTGGCACTCAGAGTGCTGCTGAGTGCAGAGGAATCAATGTCAGAAGCTGTCAACAAGGAGGCTCTGAGGTCGGGGGGGGAAGAGGGGGGAAGAGGGGTTTTTTTCACACCCAGCACACTAATGGCTTGAAGAGCAGAAGCAGCAGCCGTGTTCCTGGCTGCTCTGGGCTTGCAGCACGGGAAGAAGCTGTGTTCAAGCCATTAGAGATGCAAATGAGAGAACCTGAGCCCTGCCCTGGCTCCAGCTTCTCACAGCCATGACTCAGTACCCGAGTCCACGGCCTCAGCCTGGAGCCAGCAGCGCTGCTTACAGCCTGAGAGGATCACAGAGCAGTTTGGGTTGGGAGAGGCCTCTGAGCTCATCCATTCCAAGGGTTCTCTAACCCTGCCAAGTCTGGAGCTAAAGCCACGGCCCTCAGCACCACATCGCTGCAGGTTTTACACTCAGTGCCACAGAATCACCCAGGTGGGAAGAGACCTCGAAGATCAGCGAGTCCAACCTGGCACCACAGACCTCATGACCAAGTGCCACATCCAATCCCCTCCTGAACACCTCCAGGGATGGGGACTCCACCACCTCCCTGGGCAGCACATCCCAATGGCCAACAACTCTCTCTGGGAAGAACTTTTTGGGTTGGGTTTTGTTTGCTTGGGGTTTTCTTTCACACCACTGCTTTGCAATTATCTGACTGCTGATGTCAAAGATTTTCGGGGGGGGGTGGGGGGGTGTGGAAAATAACCATAAAAGAACTCCTGAAGAGGATTCTGTGATCATTTGGTAACTTTTCTCCCTGGCAATTCTGGAGAGAGGACATTGTGCCGAACAACTCCGTCCTCAGGACCAGTTTGGCTTCACCAGGGCGATGTTTTCCAATAGGGAATGAGCTTTCACAGAATGAAGCAGGTTGGGAAAGACCTCAGAGATCATCACCTCCTGGCTAACTAAACCGTGGCTCCAAGTGCCACATCCAAGCCCCTCTTGAACACCTCCAGGGGTGGGGACTCCATCACCTCCCAGGGCAGCACATCCCAATGGCTAACAACTCTCTTGCTGGGAAGAACTTTCTCCTCACCTCCAGCCTAAACCTCCCCTGGCACAGCTTGAGACTGTGTCCAATTGTTCTGGGGCTGGTTGCCTGCCTGGGAGAAGAGACCAAGCCCCACCTGGCTACAACCTCCCTGCAGGGAGCTGCAGAGAGCAAGAAGGTCTCCCCTGAGCCTCCTCTTCTCCAGGCTAAGCAACCCCAGCTCCCTCAGCCTCTCCTCCCAGGGCTGTGCTCCAGACCCCTCCCCACCTTCCTTGCCCTTCTCTGGACACCTTCAAGTCTCTCAATGTCACAGAATCACAGAATCAACCAGGTTGGAAATGACCTTCAAGATCATCAAGTCCAACCTATCACCCAACACCAGCTAATCAACTCAACCATGGCACCAAGTGCCTCATCCAGTCTTATTTTAAACACCTCCAGGGATGGGGACTCCACCACCTGCCTGGGCAGCCCATTCCAATGGCCAATCATTCCTTCTGTGAAGAATTTCTTCCTAAACACCCAGCCTAAACTGCAAAGTTGTTTCAGAATCATAGAATTCTTTGGGTTGGAAGGGGACCTCAAGGATCATCCACTTCCAACCCACCTGTCATGGCCAGGGACACCTCACACTACGGCAGGTTGCTCACAGCCGTATCCAGCCTGGCCTTAAAAACTCCCAGGGATGAGGCTTCCACCAACTCCCTGGGCAAACCCTTCCAGTCTCTCACCACCCTGCTGGTGAAGAATTTCTTCCTAACATCCAGTCTGAATCTATCCATTTCGATTTTTTTTTTTTAAGGTCCATTCTCCCTAGTCCTATCATTCCCTGACACCCTGAGAGTCCCTCCCCGCTTCCCCCCCCCTTTTCCCCCTCAAATCCCAGAGCACCTGGGCTCTGTTGGAGTCTCCTCCCAGCCCCAGGTGTGGCCACTTGGCACTCCCCACCCACTCCCCTTTTTAATCCCCCTCAGGAAAGGCAGCAGCCCCAAGCTGAGCCCATCTGGGCTGAGGGATCCTCCTCTCGTCGCCGGTGAGTGCCGCTGGCGCGCACCGGGTGATGGTGGTGGTGGTGACAGCAAAGGCCGGGGGGCCTGGTGGCCCCCGGTTAGGTAGGAAGAGCGTTGATGATTCCTCCAGTATCATCCATGGGTTCTGGCTGGGCCTCCTTACTGGGGCTGAGCTCCTCTGGGTGGTATCTTGGCTGGTGAGGGTCTTGCCCCCAGCTCTGGGATGAGCGCACAAATGGTGGTGGTGGAGCAGGAGCAGCTTAGCCGTATGGTATTATTCAACCGAGGAGCCCAGAACTGGACACAGGACTCCAGGTGTGGCCTCAGCAGCGCTGAGCACAGGGCACAATGACCTCCCTGCTCCTGCTGGCCACACTCTTCCTGATGCAGGCCAGGATGCCATTGGCCTTCTTGGCCACCTGGGCACACTGCTGGCTCACATTCAGCCTACCATCAACCACTCCCCCCAGGTCCCTCTCTGCCTGGCTGCTCTCAGCAGCTCTGCCCCCAGCCTGTAGCTCTGCCTGGGGTTGCTGTGGCCAATGTGCAGCCCCTGGCACTTGGACTTGTTGAATGCCATCCTGTTGGCCTCTGCCCTTCTGTCCAGCCTGGCAAGGTCCCTCTGCAGAGCCCTTCTGCCCTCTAACAGATGAACATCTACTCCTTCCAGGGATGGGGGGTAGGATCCACCTGCCTCCCTGGGCAGCCTGTGCAGGGCAGAAGTTTCTTCTAATATCAAACCTAAACCTCCCCTGGTGCAACTTGAGGCCATCTCACAGAATCACAGAATCAACCAGGTAGGAAAAGACCTCAGAGGTCATCCAGTCCAAGCTCTCACCCAACACCTCCTGACAACCAACCCATGCCTCCAAGTGCCACATCCAAGCCCCTCTTGAACCCCTCCAGGGATGGGGACTCCACCACCTCCCTGGGCAGCACATCCCAAGGGCCAATCTCTCTTGCTGGGAAGAGCTTTCTCCTTCCAGAATCAACCAGGTTGGAAGAGACCTCCAAGAGCATCAAGTCCAAACTAACACCCAACCCTAACTAATCAACTAGACCATGGCTCTAAGGGCCTCATCCAGACTTTTAGGCTCACCTTGAGCCTAAACTTCCCTGGAGCAGCTTGAGACTGTGTCCTCTTGTTCTGCCACTGGTTGCCTGGGAGAAGAGACCAACCTCCCCTCCCCTCCCCTCCCCTCCTCTCCCCTCCCCTCCTCTCCCCTCCCTGGGAGTAGACAACAACCTCTCTCCTTTCCTCTCCTCCCCTCCCCTGGGAGTAGACAACAACCTCTCTCCTTTCCTCTCCTCCCCTCCCCTCCCCTGGGAGTAGACAACAACCTCTCTCCTTTCCTCTCCTCCCCTCCCCTCCCCTGGGAGTAGACAACAACCTCTCTCCTTTCCTCTCCTCTCCTCCCCTCCCCTGGGAGTAGACAACAACCTCTCTTCTGTCTCTTCTCCTTCTGTCCCCTGTTTCCTGGAAGAAGAGACCAACCTCTCTCCTGTCTCCTCTCCTCCTCTCCCTTGTTTCCAACCTCTCTCCTGTCTCCTCTCCTCCTCTCCCTTGTTTCCTGGGAGTAGAGACCAACCTCTCTCCTGTCTCCTCTCCTCCTGTCCCTTGTTTCCTGGGAGTAGAGACCAACCTCTCTCCTGTCTCCTCTCCTCCTCTCCCTTGTTTCCTGGGAGTAGACAACAACCTCTCTCCTGTCTCCTCTCCTCCTCTCCCTTGTTTCCTGGGAGAGGAGACCAACCTCTCTCCTGTCTCCTCTCCTCCTCTCCCTTGTTTCCTGGGAGAGGAGTCCAACCTCTCACCTGTCTCCTCTCCTCCTCTCCCTTGTTTCCTGGGAGTGGAGACCAACCTCTCTCCTGTCTCCTCTCCTCCTCTCCCTTGTTTCCTGGGAGAGGAGTCCAACCTCTCACCTGTCTCCTCTGCCTTGTTTCCTGGGAGTAGACACCTGCCTCTCTCCTGTCTCCTCTCCCTTGTTTCCTGGGAGCAGAGACACCAACCCCCACCTCCCTGTGTGAGTGTTTGAGCAGTGTCAGACCCTGCAGAAGGTTTTGTGCTGATGCTTATCCGATGGGACAGCCTCACATGGGTCACTTGGTGACAGGAGCTTCGTGCCAGTGGCTGGATATAGATCATGCATGTCACGAGGGGCCACCATGTGAGGAGGAGCAAAGGCTCTGCACTGAAAGCCTGGCCCTCATCTCCCTCCCCAGGCTATGAAACAGTTGCCCTGACCCAGGTTTTAACTCGTGTGCAAGCCTCTGCCCTGGGGTCTGGCGTGGATAAGTGGAGCTGGCCCCTCCAGAAGGAGGAGGAATTGGGGCTCTGAAGAGGTTGACTTTGCTCTTCATCTCCTCTCTCCCTGCAGCCATCCATGTGACCCAGCCTCTGCCCTGGGGAAGGCTTTGTTGTGGTGGTGCCTTGGTCATGGTGGCTGCTGCTGCTGCTGCCACGTGGTGGAAGGATGGCCATGAGACCATCAAAGCTGCCTCCTCACAGGGAGCCCTTGTCTGCTTGGAGGCCTTGGGACTGGCATGAAACGAGCTTGGGTCAGCAGCAGCAGGGAGGGGGTGTGGGGGAAAGCCTTCAGTGGGCAAGATAAATCAGGAAGCCTTCTGGTCATCAGACAAAACAGTGGAGGAGGAGAAAATAAACCCTCCATGAACACAGAGCCCTTTGCTGGAGGATGAGGTGGGGTGCTGGGGGCCACGGGCACAGGGAGGCACATGATGGGGGGCAGCAGAAGAGGCCACATCTGGAAAGGACCTCTGGAGCTCAGCCAGTCCAACTCCCCCTGCTCCAGCAGGGCACCCACAGCAGAGGTTTGGAAGCCCAGGGGGGTTGGAAGCTCTCCACACCAAGGAGACTCCACAACCTCTCTGGGCAGCCTGCTCCAGGGCTCAGCACCCTCACACCAAACAACTTTCTCCTCCTGCTCAGCTGCAACCTCCTGGGTGCCAGTTTGTGCCCAGTGCCCCTTGGCCTGTCCCTGGGCACCACTGAGCAGAGTCTGGCCCCAGCTTCTTGCCCCCCACAGCTCCTTTAGCTCTTACTGAGCATTGCTCAGCTGCCCTCTGGGGCTGCTCTCCTGCAGGCTCTCAGCCCCAGGTCCTAGCTGGTTCAGATGTGCTCCAAGGCAGTTCTTCCTTGCAGACTGGGGTGGTGAGGCAAGGCAGCTGCTGATTTCCATACCATAGTATCACAGTATCAGTCAGGGTTGGAAGGGACCACAAGGATCATCTAGTTCCAACCCCCTGCCATGGGCAGGGACACCCTACACTAGATCACGCTGGCCAGAGCCTCGTCCAGCCTGGGCTTAAACACCTCCAGGGACGGGGCCTCAACCACCTCCCTGGACAACCCATTCCAGGGCTTCACCACTCTCATGGTAAAGAACTTCTTCCTCACATCCAGCCTGAATCTCCCCATTTCCAGCTTCATTCCATTCCCCCTAGTCCTATCACTACCTGAGATCCTGAGCAGTCCCTCCCCAGCCTTCCTGTAGGCCCCCTTCAGATACTGGAAAGCCACAATGAGGTCACCTGGGAGCCTTCTCTTCTCCAGACTGAACAGCCCCAACTCCTTCAGTCTGTCCTCACAGCAGAGCAGCTCCAGCCCTCTGCTCCTCCTCGTGGCCCTTCTCTGGACACCTTCCAGCCCCTCCAGATCCCTGTTGTCATAGGGGCTCCAGACCTGGAGGCAGTACTCCAGGTGGGGTCTCCCCAGGGCTGAGCAGAGGGGGAGAATCCCCTCCCTTGCCCTGCTGGCCACACTTCTCCTGCTGCAGCCCAGGCTCTGATTGGCTTTCCGGGCTGCAAGTGCACACTGAGAGCTCCTGTTGAGCTTCTCCTCCCCCAGCACCCCCAAGTCTCTCTCCTCAGGGCTGCTCTCCAGCCAGTCCCTGCCCAGCCTGCATTTGTGCCTGGCATTGCCTCCACCCAGCTGCAGGACCCTGCCCTTGGTCTTGTTGAAGCTCCTGAGGTTGGCTTGTGCCCACCTCTCCAGCCTGTCCAGGTCCCTCTGGATGGATTCCTTCCCTCCAGCTGTCTGCTGCACCACACAGCTTGGTGTCATCAGCAACCTTGCTGAGGCTGCACTCAGTGCCACTGTCCATGGCACCCACAGAGATGTGGAACAAGCCTGGTCCCAGGACTGGCCCCTGAGGGACTCTGCTTGTCCCTGGCCTCCAGTGGGACATGGACCCATGGACAGCCACTCTCTGGGTGCGGCCAGCAAGCCAGTTCTGTATCCAGCTAGTGGTCACCCATCAAACCCATGTGTCACCAGCCTGGGGACCAGGGTGTGGTGCAGGACAGTGTCGAAGGCTTTGCTCAGGGCCAGGGAAACGACATCAGTTGCTCTCCCCTCAGCTATTAATGTTGTCACCAAAGCTTTCTAACCTCTGGGACAAGGGGCTGAGTTAAACATAACACAGCTCTCACATCACTTCCCCAGCTTGGAACAGGCTTTTCTTGCCTCTCTTCAAACAATCTCACATTAAAGGCCCACCGGGAGGCCTGCAGCCTTCCTGGGGAGGCTGGGAGGTTCTCAGAGCTCTCTCTCAGATGCCTGTGTTTAGAAGCCTATAAATAGCTGCTTTGGTTCCCTCCTGAAATACAGCATGGGCACAAAAGATGCTGGATCCTATCCAGCAGCGATTCTGCAGGCCCCTCCCCTCGCTGGGGGCTCGTGGGTGATGCTGCAGTGAGGTCTTGGTGGTCTTTGTGGAGGGCAGGTTTGGTCTCCACACTCATCAGGAAGAGGAGTGACCACGGAGTCACAGGATCACCAAGGTTGGAAGAGACCTCAAAGGTCATCAAGTCCAACCTGGCACCACAGACCTCATGACTAAAGCATGGCTCCAAGTGCCTCATCCAGCCCCCTCTTGAACACCTCCAGGGATGGGGACTCCACCACCTCCCTGGGCAGCACATCCCAATGGTGAATGACTCTCTCAGTGAAGAACTCTCTCCTCACCTCCAGCCTAAACCTCCCCCTGGCACAGCTTGAGACTGTGTCCTCTTGTTCTGCTGCTGGTTGCCTGGGAGAAGAGACCAACCCCCACCTGGATACAACCTCCCTTTGGGGAGTTGGAGAGAGCAAGAAGGTCTCCCCTGAGCCTCCTCCTCTCCAGGCTAAGTAACCCCAGCTCCCTCAGCCTCTCCTCCCAGGGCTGTGCTCCAGACCCCTCCCCAGCTTTCTTGCCCTTCTCTGGACACCTTCAAGTCTCTCAATGTCCTTCTTGAACTGAGGAGCCCAGAACTGGACACAGGACTCCAGGTGTGGCCTAAGCAGTGCTGAGCACAGGGCACAATGACCTCCCTGCTCCTGCTGGCCACACTCTTCCTGATGCAGGCCAGGATGCCATTGGCCTTCTTGGCCCCCTGGGCACACTGCTGGCTCATGTTCAGGCAGCTGTCGATCAGCACCCCCAGGTCCCTCTCTGCCTGGCTGCTCTCAGCCACTCTGCCCCCAGCCTGTAGCTCTGCCTGGGGTTGCTGTGGCCAAAGTGCAGCCCCTGGCACTTGGACTTGTTGAATGCCATCCTGTTGGCCTCTGCCCACCTGTCCAGCCTGGCAAGGTCCCTCTGCAGAGCCCTTCTGCCCTCAAACTGGTCAACTCCTGCTCCCAACTTTCTGTCATCTGCACATTTGCTGATGACAAGTTGGCTTTTCTAGGAGCTTTGGGCTGGTCATGGAGTTTGGTGTTGGCTTAAGATCTGCTGTGGCTGCAGAGGTCTGAGATCTGCTGTGGCTGCAGGGGTCTGGCTGCCTAGATCTGGCACAGGAGTTGCTCATTGGATCATGGAATTGTTGTGGTAGGAAAAGGCCTGTAAGATCATTGGGTCCAACCATCAGCCTAACACCACCATGGTCATGAAACCATGGCCCAAAGTGCCATGGCCACACATTCCTTGAGTCCTTCCAGGGATGGGGACTCCACCACCTCCCTGGGCAGCCTGTTCCAATCCCTGACCACTCTTGCAGCTGAGAAATTGTTCCTAATATCCAACCTAACTCTCCCCTGCCACACTTTCAGGCCATTTCCTCTCATTCTAGCACCTGACCAACCCAGACCTGGCTCCAACCTCCTTTCAGGGAGCTACAGAGGGCCAGAAGGTCTCCACTCAGCCTCCTCTTCTCCAGACTAAACCATTCCAGTTCCCTAAGTTGCTCCTTGGATGAGGACATCTGCAGCAAACCTGTGCCTGCTCTCCCCTATATACAGCACCTGGAGTGTAGCTGGGTGCTGCACTTTGGCCACAGCAACCCCAGGCAGAGCTACAGGCTGGGGGCAGAGTGGCTGAGAGCTGCCAGGCAGAGAGGGACCTGGGAGGAGTGGTTGATGGTAGGCTGAACATGAGCCAGCAGTGTGCCCAGGGGGCCAAGAAGGCCAATGGCATCCTGGCCTGCAGCAGGAACAGTGTGGCCAGCAGGAGCAGGGAGGTCATTGTGCCCTGTGCTCAGCACTGCTGAGGCCACACCTCGAGTCCTGTGTCCAGTTCTGGGCTCTTCAGGTTAAGAAGGACATTGAGAGACTTGAAGGTGTCCAGAGAAGGGCAAGAAAGTTGGGGAGGGGTCTGGAGCACAGCCCTGGGAGGAGAGGCTGAGGGAGCTGGGGTTGCTTAGCCTGCAGAAGAGGAGGCTCAGGGGAGACCTCATTGCTCTCTCCAAATCCCTGAAGGGAGGCTGTAGCCAGGTGGGAGTTGGTCTCTTCTCCCAGGCAGGCACCCAGCCCCAGAACAAGAGGACACAGTCTCAAGCTGATAAATCCCCCTCCAAGCAGCAGCAGCCCACCATGCAGCATCCAGAAGCTGCTGTGGAGCTTCTCCATCCAACAAAGCAGAGGGAGTGGCAGCTTCTTTCTCTTCTGTCTGCACCTTATTTTTCTCTTCCCCACCCTTCCACCCCCTACCCCTTGTGTTTCCCAGCTTGATATCCATTCCCACTGATCCCTTTGCCTTGACACTAACATGACATAGCAGGTGAGACATCTGTCTTCCAAATTCTCCTGCTCCCCTACCTCCCTTTTGACATAATCTTGGCAAGGGAGACCTAGAAGGAAAGGGGGGGGGGGAAACCACCATCCTCTGTGGGAGAAACAAATGACTCTGCCCTGGAACAGGAGCTCTGAGGAGGAATGAAGGGCATTTCTCACAGCAGCTGCCAAACACCCCCAGCTCCTGCTGCCAGAGCTGGAGGTGTTGCAGGTGCTAAGCAGAGGCCAGGATTGAGTGGAGAAATGTGTGTGGTGAGCCAGGAGCTTGGGGGCTGGGGGAGAAGAGGGTTGAGTCTTAGGTGGGATTTCGCTTGTCATTAGTCACTCCCCTGCTACAGCTACTGAGCAGGGCTGTCAGCTGGCTTCAGCCATCTCCCACACCCCTCCAAGCCAGACAGTGATGAATGGCAGGGGAGCACTCTCATCACCGTTGCTATTTCATGCCCCTAAGTGAATCCACATGAACCTCCCCGTGGCACGTCCTCAGAGACCTCCACGCTCCGCTCGGCTGCCCCCACGCACGCACTGCTGCCGGCAAGGAGGGGACAGAGGATCATCAGAGAGTCAGAGAAACACAGAGTCAGAGTCAGAGAGTCAGAGAGTCAGAGAATCAGAGAATCAGAGAGTCAGAGAATCAGAGAGTCAGAGAATCAGAGAGTCAGAGAATCAGAGAATCAGAGAATCAGAGAGTCAGAGAATCAGAGAGTCAGAGAATCAGAGAGTCAGAGAATCAGAGAGTCAGAGAATCAGAGTCAGAGAATCAGAGAGTCAAAGAATCAGAGAGTCAGAGAATCAGAGAGTCAAAGAATCAGAGTCAGAGAATCAGAATCAGAGAGTCAGAGAATCAGAATCAGAGAGTCAGAGAATCAGAGTCAGAGTCTCAGAGTCAGAGAGTGAGAATCAGAGAGTCAGAGAATCAGAGTCAGAATCAGAGAGTCAGAGAATCGTAGAGTCAGAGAATCGTAGAGTCAGAGAATCAGAGAGTCAGAGAATCAGAGAGTCAGAGAGTCAGAGAATCAGAGAGTCAGAGAATCAGAGAGTCAGAGAATCAGAGAGTCAGAGAATCAGAGAGTCAGAGAATCAGAGAGTCAAAGAATCAGAGAGTCAGAGAATCAGAGTCAAAGAGTCAGAGAATCAGAGTCAGAGAATCAGAGACAGTCAGTCAGAGAATCATCGAGACAGAGAATCAGAGTCAGAGAGTGAGAATCAGAGAGTCAGAGAATCAGAGTCAAAGAGTCAGAGAATCGTAGAGACAGAGAATCAGAGAGTCAGAGTCAGAGAGTCAGAATCAGAGAGTCAGAGAATCAGAGAGTCAGAGAATCAGAGTCAGAGAATCAGAGTCAGAGAATCAGAATCAGAGAGTCAGAGAATCAGAGTCAGAGTCTCAGAGTCAGAGTCAGAGTGAGAATCAGAGAGTCAGAGAATCAGAGTCAGAATCAGAGAGTCAGAGAATCGTAGAGACAGAGAATCGTAGAGACAGAGAATCGTAGAGACAGAGAATCAGAGAGTCAGAGAATCAGAGAGTCAGAGAATCAGAGAATCAAAGAATCAGAGTCAAAGAATCAGAGAATCAGAATCAGAGAATCAGAGTCAGAGAATCAGAGACAGTCAGTCAGAGAATCATCGAGACAGAGAATCAGAGTCAGAGAGTGAGAATCAGAGAGTCAGAGAATCAGAGTCAGAGAGTCAGAGAATCGTAGAGACAGAGAATCAGAGAGTCAGAGTCAGAGAGTCAGAATCAGAGAATCAGAGAGTCAGAGAATCAGAGTCAGAGTCAGAATCAGAGAGAGTCAGAGAATTAGTCAGAGAATCAGAGAGTCAGAGAATCAGAGAGTCAGTCAGAGAATCAGAGAGACAGAGAATCAGTCAGTCAGAGAATCAGAGTCAGAGAATCAGAGTCAGAGTCAGAATCAGAGAGTCAGAGAATTAGTCAGAGAATCATAGTCAGAGAATCAGAGAGACAGTCAGAGAATCAGAGAGACAGAGAATCAGTCAGTCAGAGAATCAGAGTCAGAGAGTCAGAGAATTCGAGAGACAGAGAATCCGAGAATGAGAGTCAGAGAATCAGAGACAGTCAGAATCAGAGAGAGTCAGAGAATTAGTCAGAGAGTCAGAGAGTCAGAGTCAGAGAGTCAGAGTCAGAGTCAGAGAATTAGTCAGAGAGTCAGAGTCAGAGAGTCAGAGTCAGAGAGTCAGAGTCAGAGAGTCAGAGTCAGAGAATTAGTCAGAGAATCAGAGTCAGAGAGTCAGAGTCAGAGAGAGAATCAGAGTCAGAGAGTCAGAGAAAGAGTCAGAGAACCAGTCAGAGTCAGTCAGAGAATCAGAGAATCAGTCAGAGAATCAGAGAGTCAGAGAATCAGAGACAGAGAATCATAGAGAAAGAATCAGAGAGTCAGTCAGAGAATCAGGGAATCAGTCAGAGAATCAGAGAGAGAATCAGAGACAGAGAATCATAGAGAAAGAATCAGAGAGTCAGTCAGAGAATCATAGAATCAGAAAATCAGAGTCAGAGAATCAGAGAGTCAGAGAATCAGAGAGACAGAGAATCATAGAGAGAGAATCAGAGAGTCAGTCAGAGAATCAGAGTCAGAGAGTCACAGAATCAGAGAGTCAGAGAAGCAGAGAATCAGTGTCAGAGAGAGCATCATAGAGTCAGAGAAATATTAAGGTTGGAAGGGACCTCAAGGCTCAGCCATTTCCAACCCCCTCTGAGATGAGCTCTGAGGTGCTGCTTCAGGCCTGAAAGGGGCTCTTGGGAGAGATGAATTCACCCAAGGCACTCTGTGTGAGGTCTCATGGCCCTCTCAATGATAGAATCAGAGAACTGGCAGGGCTGGAAGGGAGCTCAAGGCTCAGCCAGCCCCAACCCCCTGCCATGGGCAGGGACACCTCACACCCCAACAGGTTGCTCACAGCCACATCCAGCCTGGCTTCAAACACCTCCAGGCAGGAGGCTTCCACCACCTCCCTGGGCAACCTGTGCCAGGCTCTCACCACCCTCATAGGCAACAACTTCTTCCTAACAGCCCCTCAGAGGCATCCATCCAGCACCCAGTAGCAACCTGGCACAGCTCCCTGCAGGTGTTTCAAAGCCTCAGGGATGTGATGCTGAGGCATCCATCCTGCACCCAGTACCAACCTGGGACAACTCCCTGGAGGTGTTTCAAAGCCTCAGGGATGTGATGCTGAGGGCCATGGCTTAACCCCAGCCTTGGTGGAGTCAGAGAGTGGTTGGATTGGATGAGCTGAAAGAGCTTCTCCAGCCAAGATGATTTGAAATGTCTTTACTTCTTTGCCTGAGCCCTGGAGCAGGCTGCCCTGAGAGGTTGTGGAGTCTCCTTGTGTGGAGAGCTTCCAACCCACCCCTGGCCATTGTGTTCCTGGGCAAGCTGCTGTGGGTGCCCTGCTGGAGCAGGGAGGGTTGGACTGGATGAGCTCCAGAAGTCATATCCCCACCATGCTGGGATTCTGGGATTCTTTCACTCCATGCACAACTATTCCACCCCTAAGGGCTTTTTCCTGTGACCCTTTGAACAGACATCTCATCCAAAGATGCAGCCCAGAGATTTTTCCCACCACCACCACCTCCACCAGCAACAAACACAGATGGACTGAGCAAAGGATGCCACTGCTGACTCCTGTGACTGAAGCCCTGCATGCATCTCCTCAGCTTTAAATAGCACAGGGCTGGCTGGAAATTCACTTCTAGTTCTTCAGCTGGACCACAAAAGCACTTCACCAGCTCTCCAATGGCATCCTGGCCTGCATCAGGAAGAGTGTGGCCAGCAGGAGCAGGGAAGTCATTGTGCCCTGTGCTCAGCACTGCTGAGGCCACACCTGGAGTCCTGTGTCCAGCTCTGGGCTCCTCAGATCAGGAAAGATGTTGAGCTGCTGGAAGGTGTCCAGAGAAGGGCAAGAAAGCTGGGGAGGGGTCTGGAGCACAGCCCTGGGAGGAGAGGCTGAGGGAGCTGGGGTTGCTTAGCCTGCAGAAGAGGAGGCTCAGGGAGACCTTCTTGCTCTCTCCAACTCCCTGAAGGGAGGTTGTATCCAGGTGGGGGCTGGTCTCTTCTCCCAGGCAGGCATCCAGCAGCAGAACAAGAGGACACAGTCTCAAACTGTGCCAGGGGAGGTTTAGGCTGGAGGTGAGGAAGAAATTCTTCCCAGCAAGAGAGATTGGCCCTTGGGATGTGCTGCCCAGGGAGGTGGTGGAGTCCCCATCCCTGGAGGTGTTCAGGAAGAGCCTGGATGAGGCACTTGGTGCCATGGTTGAGTTGATCAGATGGTGTTGGGTGATAGGCTGGACTGGATGGTCTCTGAGGTCTTTCCCAACCTGGTTTATTCTGTATTCTGATTTGAGCTGCAGGTGGGAACTCCCCTGCCCCACAGCAGCCCCAGCAGCACTGCGCTCTCCTCCTCTCCACCCCACGGAGATGCTTCAAGCAGGAGGCGATGAGCAGCAGGAGCGACGCGAGGAGGATGGTTCCCAGCCCAGGAGATAAAGTCCTGGCAGATGTTTTTTCTTCCTGACAGCACAGGCAGTGAGAAGCTCAAAGCACCCAACCCCACAGGAAAGCCCAGCTCTGGAGGTGGCCAACTTCCCAGAGCCTGCCTGGTGCTTTGATGATGCTGAGCTCTGCAGCACATCAGAGCCCGGCAGGGCTTTGTGCGCCGCAGCGATTTGGGGCCACCTGGTATGAAGACAGAGGACTCTCCAGGTCTTCTCCAAAACCAACAGCACCTTGCAGCATACTCTTTCATGGAGCTGTCCAAGCAGAGTCTTGCATCTCCAGCAACATCTTCCCCCCACCCAAACTCCCCAGGCCTCTTCCTGTAGCTGGCTGGTGGCAAGTGGCAGAGATACCGCAGCAGCAAGACGGCTCCTGGCCCACTGCACAGGGAGGTCATCCACCAGCTTCCCTCAGCCCGTTCCCCAGGGCACTTGGCTCTCTCCCAGTCACTTCAGTCTTAGCTCAGAGCCTTTGCTCCTTGACTCCTATCACTGCACAGCTTCCAGTGCTGCTTTTCTCCTGGCAGAGGAGCTGCCATTTCTTCATCCCAGCTTGTTATGTCACAGACACCATCCATCCACCCACCCATCCATCCACCCATCCATCCACCCATCCATCCACCCATCCATCCATCCATCCATCCATCCATCCACCCATCCACCCATCCACCCATCCACCCATCCATCCATCCACCCATCCACCCATCCACCCATCCACTCATCCATCCATCCACCCATCCATCCATCCATCCACCCACCCACCCATCCATCCATCCACCCACCCATCCATCCACCCACCCACCCATCCACCCTTCCATCCATCCAGCCATCCACCCACCCATCCACCCACCCATCCACCCATCCACCCACCCACCCACCCATCCACCCACCCATCCATCCACCCACCCACCCATCCACCCTTCCATCCATCCAGCCATCCACCCACCCATCCACCCATTCATCCACTCACCCATCCACCCACCCACCCCATCCATCCACCCACCCACCCATCCGTTCCACATCCAAGCCCCTCTTGAACACCTCCAGGGATGGGGACTCCATCACCTCCCTGGGCAGCACATCCCAATGGCCAATTACTCTTGCTGGGAAGAACTTTCTCCTCACCTCCAGCCTAAACCTCCCCTGGCACAGCTTGAGATTGTGTCCTCTTGTTCTGCTGCTGGGTGCCTGCCTGGGAGAAGAGACCAACCCCCACCTGGATACAACCTCCCTGCAGGGATTTGGAGAGAGCAAGAAGGTCTCCCCTGAGCCTCCTCCTCTCCAGGCTAAGTAACCCCAGCTCCCTCAGCCTCTCCTCCCAGGGCTGTGCTCCAGACCCCTCCCCAGCTTTCTTGCCCTTTTCTGGACACCTTCAAGAGTCTCAATGTCCTTCTTAAACTGAGGAGCCCAGAACTGGACACAGGACTCGAGGTGTGGCCTCAGCAGTGCTGAGCACAGGGCACAATGATTTCCTTGCTCCTGCTGCCTCTGTCCCAACAGGAATGCAGCTCAGCTGGAAAAACAGGTTCCAGGACACTGAGTTCATCACTTGGCAGAGAGTGACACCTGCAGCAGGTCCCTCCCAGACGCTGATGTGTATCCAAACCCTGCTTGGAGCTCCTGCTAGAGGCCACAGCTCCACTCAGCACCCAGCAGCGCCTTGGCAGGCTTGATGTCAAAGCTTCATTACCTCAGCGAAGGGACTGGGAAGGGCCAAGGCTACCCCACATGCTGTCTAGGTCCTCCAAACGATGATGCCAGGAGGCTTAAGAGGCATTTAGCCCAGCAAAAGCAAGAGCTCCGTGCTCAGAGAAGGAGGGTCTGATGCTTCAGGATTGCTGATCACACTGAGCCCAGCATCCTCCAGGTCTGCAAAGCAGCTGGCACCAGAGGAACATCTGACAGACCTCACTGGAAGAATTTCCTCACACTGAGGGTGGTGAGACCCTGTGCCAGGTGGTCCAGAGAGCTGGGAGATGTCCCATCCCTGAAGCCATTCCAGGTCAGGTAGTTTGGGGCTCTGAGCAACATGCTCTGGATGGAGAGGAGAGGAGAGGAGAGGAGAGGAGAGGAGAGGAGAGGAGAGGAGAGGAGAGGAGAGGAGAGGAGAGGAGAGGGAGAGGAGAGGAGAGGAGAGGAGAGGAGGAGGAGGAGAGGAGAGGAGAGGAGAGGAGAGGAGAGGAGAGGAGAGGAGAGGAGAGGAGAGGAGAGGAGAGGAGAGGAGAGGAGAGGAGAGGAGAGGAGAGGAGAGGAGAGGAGAGGAGAGGAGAGGAGAGGAGAGGAGAGGAGAGGAGAGGAGAGGAGAGAGGAGAGGAGAGGAGAGGAGAGAGGAGGAGGAGAGAGAGAGGAGAGGAGAGGAGAGGAGAGGAGAGGAGAGGAGAGGAGAGGAGAGGAGAGGAGAGGAGAGGAGAGGAGAGGAGAGGAGAGGAGAGGAGAGGAGAGGAGAGGAGAGGAGAGGAGAGGAGAGGAGAGGAGAGGAGAGGAGAGGAGAGGAGAGGAGAGGAGAGGAGAGGAGAGGAGAGGGAGAGGAGAGGAGAGGAGAGGAGAGGAGAGGAGAGGAGAGGAGAGAGAGGAGAGGAGAGGAGAGGAGAGGAGAGGAGAGGAGAGGAGAGGAGAGGAGAGGAGAGGAGAGGAGAGGGAGAGGAGAGGAGAGGAGAGGAGAGGAGAGGAGAGGAGAGGAGAGGGAGAGGAGAGGAGAGGAGAGAGGAGAGGAGAGGAGAGGAGAGGAGGGAGAGGAGAGGAGAGGAGAGAGAGAGAGGAGAGGAGAGGAGAGGGAGAGGAGAGGAGAGGAGAGGAGAGGGAGAGGAGAGGAGAGGAGAGAGAGGAGAGGAGAGGAGAGAGAGGAGAGGAGGAGGAGAGAGAGAGGAGAGGAGAGGAGGAGAGGAGAGGAGAGGAGAGGAGAGGAGAGGAGAGGAGAGGAGAGGAGAGGAGAGAGAGGAGAGGAGAGGGAGAGGAGAGAGGAGAGAGAGAGAGGAGAGGAGAGGAGAGAGGAGAGGAGAGGAGAGGAGAGGAGAGGAGAGGAGAGGAGAGGAGAGGAGAGGAGAGGAGAGGAGAGGAGAGGAGAGGAGAGGAGAGGAGAGGAGAGGAGAGGAGAGGAGAGGAGAGGAGAGGAGAGGAGAGGAGAGGAGAGGAGAGGAGAGAGAGAGAGGGAGAGGAGAGGAGAGGAGAGGAGAGGAGAGGAGAGAGGAGAGGAGAGGAGAGGAGAGGAGAGAGAGGAGAGGAGAGAGAGGAGAGGGAGAGGAGAGGAGAGGAGAGGAGAGGAGAGGAGAGGAGAGGAGAGGAGAGAGGAGAGGAGAGGAGAGGAGAGGAGAGGAGAGGAGAGGAGAGGAGAGAGGAGAGGAGAGGAGAGGAGAGGAGAGGAGAGAGGGAGAGGAGAGGAGAGGAGAGGAGAGGAGAGGGAGAGGAGAGGAGGAGAGAGAGAGGAGAGGAGAGGAGAGGAGAGGAGAGGAGAGGAGAGGAGAGGAGAGGAGAGGAGAGGAGAGGAGAGGAGAGGAGAGGAGAGGAGAGGAGAATTGACCAGGTTAGAAAAGACCTTTGAGATCATCCAGTCCAACCTATCACCCAGCACCATCTGATCAACTCAACCATGGCACCAAGTGCCTCATCCAGGCTCTTCCTAAACACCTCCAGGGATGGGGACTCCACCACCTCCCTGGGCAACACATCCCAAGGGCAAATTACTCTTTCTGGGAAGAACTTTCTCCTCACCTCCAGCCTAAACCTCCCCTGGCACAGCTTGAGACTGTGTCCTCTTGTTCTGCTGCTGGATGCCTGCCTGGGAGAAGAGACCAACCCCCACCTGGATACAACCTCCCTTCAGGGAGTTGGAGAGAGCAAGAAGGTCTCCCCTGAGCCTCCTCTTCTGCAGGCTAAGCAACCCCAGCTCCCTCAGCCTCTCCTCCCAGGGCTGTGCTCCAGACCCCTCCCCAGCTTTCTTGCCCTTCTCTGGACACCTTCCAGCAGCTCAACATCTTTCCTGATCTGAGGAGCCCAGAACTGGACACAGGACTCGAGGTGTGGCCTCAGCAGTGCTGAGCACAGGGCACAATGACTTCCCTGCTCCTGCTGGCCACACTCTTCCTGCTGCAGGCCAGGATGCCATTGGCCTTCTCGGCCATCTGAGCACACTGCTGGCTCCTGTTCATCTCCTTGGTCACCTCTACGGAGCCTCTGCACCTGGGAAGCCACAGCTGGCACACTCCAGAGGTCGTCATCGCTCTGCTGGGGTCACAGCAGGTCCAGCCTGGAGCTGCCCGGGAGGATGAGGATGGTTGGGAGCACGGCGGGGAGAAAGTTCCCGGCAAAGGCCACGGGGTGGCAGCAGGGATCCGCTGATGGAGCGCTGGGCGCCGGCAGATGCCTCCGCGCTCTGCTCCTCCCCAGCTGTGCTCCCTGCCAGAGGAACTGCAGGGGTGGGAAGTCGAAGGGAGAGGTGCTTCAGCGAGCAGGTTTGATAAACCTCAGACAGAGCAGAGCGAAAGTCTTCCTTCTGCAGAAAAGAAGCTGAGCAACCTGGGCTGCACCAGGGGAAGTGTGGCCAGCAGGGCCAGGGAGGGGGTTCTGCCCCTCTGCTCCACTCTGCTGAGACCACAGCTGGAGCACTGGGTCCAGTTCTGGAGCCTCTGTGCCAGGAAGGGGCTGGAGGTGCTGGAAGGTGTCCAGAGAAAGGCCACGAGGAGGAGCAGAGGGCTGGAGCTGGTCTGCTGTGAGGACAGGCTGAGAGAGTTGGGGTTGTGCAGTCTGGAGAGGAGAAGGCTCCAAAGAGACCTAATTGTGGCCTGAAGAGGGCTCCAAGAAAGCTGTGGAAGGACTTCTGAGGGTGTCAGGGAGTGATAGGACTGGGGGAATAGAGCAAAACTAGGACTGGGTTAATTGAGATTGGATGTGAGGAAGAAGTTGTTCCCCAGGAGGGTGGTGAGAGCCTGGCACAGGCTGCCCAGGGAGGTGGTGGAAGCCTCCTGGCTGGAGGTGTTTGCAGCCAGGCTGGAGGTGGCTGTGAGCAACCTGCTGCGATGTGAGGTGTCCCTGCCCATGGCAGGGGGTTGGAGCTGGCTGAGCCTTGAGGTCCATTCCAGTGCTGAGAGTTCTATGATTCACGCTTCTGGTCCCCCTTCACAGCTCTGGTCAGCACTGAGCTGGTCACTGCTGCAGGATGACACATTAGTGACTCTGTGTGACAACCTTTTACTCCCTAAAGGCTCCCAAACCACCTTCTCCTCCCTGCAAACAGGCAAGCAGGGCCAAAGGCAGCGTGGCCTGAAGAGCACCAAGCCACCAGCCTCCTCTGCTCCCTGCACGACCCTTTGGGACTTGGTTTGCTACCAAGCTCCTGATGTACCCAGATGCTTCTCCACATGCTAAGCTAGCACCGTTCCAAGGACACCAAGACACTCTCAGTGCTACAAAGGGGCTTGACCTGGAGCCCTACCTTCATGGTCCCATTACCAGCAACAAGGCAGCCTCCAGTTGGCTCAGGCTCTGCAAAGGACTGGCCTGAGGGGCAGGAGGCTCAAGGAGCCTTTCAAACCCTCCTTCACCCCTTGATGGAGATTTGTGTCTGAGGACACAGCTCTCCGACTGTGTGTTGGTCCTCCATGAGCTGCAGCTGCAGGTATGTCCCAGGGCTGACATCCCTCAGGTCCTGCATCAGCTGCAGCTGCAGGTATGTCCCAGGGCTGACATCCCTCAGGTCCTGCATGAGCTGCAGCTGCAGGTATGTCCCAGGGCTGACATCCCTCAGGTCCTGCATGAGCTGCAGCTGCAGGTATGCCCCAGGGCTGACATCCCTCAGGTCCTGCATGAGCTGCAGCTGCAGGTATGCCCCAGGGCTGACATCCCTCAGGTCCTGCATGAGCTGCAGCTGCAGGTATGCCCCAGGGCTGACATCCCTCAGGTCCTGCATGAGCTGCAGCTGCAGGTATGCCCCAGGGCTGACATCCCTCAGGTCCTGCATGAGCTGCAGCTGCAGGTTATATCCCAGGGCTGACATCCCTCAGGTCCTGCATGAGCTGCAGCTGCAGGTTATGTCCCAGGGCTGACATCCCTCAGGTCCTGCATGAGCTGCAGCTGCAGGTATGTCCCAGGGCTGACATCCCTCAGGTCCTGCATGAGCTGCAGCTGCAGGTATGTCCCAGGGCTGACATCCCTCAGGTCCTGCATGAGCTGCAGCTGCAGGTATGCCCCAGGGCTGACATCCCTCAGGTCCTTCATCAGCTGCAGCTCCACATACACGCCAGGGTTACAGCCCTTGGATCCTGCAGGAGCTGCAGCTCCAGATACATGCATCCCTCTGGCAGCAGCATGGGCCAGGGGGAGGACATCGAGCTGGGGATGATGTGTGCAGGCAGATTAAGCAGCGAGGGGCTGCAGACCAGCTGTGAGAAGCCTGCTGGGTGTCTCTAAAGGCACTGCTTCCCCTTCCCCTTTCCCCTTCCCCTTCCCCTTTCCCCTTCCCCTTCCCTTTCCCCTTCCCCTTTCCCCTTCCCCTTCCCCTTCCCCTTCCCCTTCCCCCCTCCCCTTCCCCTTCCCTTTCCCCTTCCCTTTCCCCTTCCCTTTCCCTTTCCCTTTCCCTCTCTCCCTTTCCCTTCCCCTTCCCCTTCCCCTTCCCTTTCCCCTTCCCTTTCCCCTTCCCTTTCCCCTTCCCTTTCCCTTCTTCCCTTTCCCCCTTCCCTTTCCCCTTCCCTTTCCCTTTCCCTTTCCCTCTCTCCCTTTCCCTCTCTCCCTTTCCCTCTCTCCCTTTCCCTTTCCCTTCCCTTCCCTTTCCCTTTCCCTTTCCCTTTCCCTTTCCCTTTCCCTCTCCCCCTCTCCCTCTCCCCCTCTCCCTCTCCCTCTCCCTCTCCCTCTCCCTCTCCCTCTCCCTCTCCCTCTCCCTCTCCCTCTCCCTCTCCCTCTCCCTCTCCCTCTCCCTCTCCTTCCCTTTCTCCTTCTCCTTCCCTTCCCCTTCCCCTTCCCCTTCCCCTTCCCCTTCCCCTTCCCCTTCCCCCCTTCCCCTTCCCCTTCCCCTTCCCCTTCCCCTTCCCCTTCTCCTTCCCCTTCATCACCTTCTTCTTCTTCCTCCTTCTTCCTCCTTCTTCCTCCTTCTTCCTCCTTCTTTCTCCTTCTTTTTCCTCAGGACACTGGTGGGGCTGGGACCCCAGCAGTCAGGATCCCAGCTGCAAGCAGGGAGCTGCCAATCCTCCCTCCAGCCCCCTCCTCCCCTCCACAAGGCTTCCCAGCAGGACCACACTGGGCCTGCCTGCCCGCACCAGCGAGCCTGCTGCTCGCCACAATGACGTGTTTGTTGCACAACAGAGACCTTTAAACATCAAGGCAACACTGACATTTTGGAGAGGAGAGATCTTAATAAGGCATCTGAACTTAATCACCCCCTGTCAGAAGTGCCCTGTGATTTATCACCAGAAGCAAGCGTGGGGACAACGTGGGGCAGTGTCCTGGAAGCCAATAAAAGCAGGTGCCAGGCTCCAGCTCCCTCCCCATTCACGAGGCATCCCCCGAGTTTTTATTAGCCATTTATTGGCACTTCATTAGCAATCCATTTCCCATCCCTCCCTCGATGCACTGAGGGTTCCGACGACGGCTTTTTGGCTTTGCTGGAGCTGGGCAACTGCTGCCGTGCAGGGGAAAGGAGCAGTGCAGTGGCACCGGCGCCAAAACCCACCTCACCAGCCCCAAAAGCCACCTCCCCTCCCACAAGAAAGGGCCTCCACCCAGCCCCACAAGACCCCCACTCCCTCTCCACTCCTCTCAAGAAAACCTCCATCCCCAGCCCCCAGAAAATTCCTCTCCCTAGACCCCAGAAACTACCACACTCCCCTGGCCCCCAAAAATGGGAAGGGAAGGGAAGGGAAGGGAAGGGAAGGGGGAAGGGAAGGGAAGGGAAGGGAAGGGAAGGGAAGGGAAGGGAAGGGAAGGGAAGGAAGGGAAGGGAAGGAAGGGAAGGGAAGGGAAGGGAAGGGAAGGGAAGGGAAGGGAAGGAAGGGAAGGGAAGGGAAGGAAGGGAAGGGAAGGAAGGGGGAAGGGAAGGGAAGGGAAGGGAAGGAAGGGGAGGGGAGGGGAGGGGGAGGGGAGGGGAGGGGAGGGGAGGGGAGGGGAGGGGAGGGGAGGGGAGGGGAGGGGAGGGGAGGGGAGGGGAGGAGGGAGGGAGGGGAGGGGAGGGGAGGGGGTCACCTCAGAGCCTCGGTAGGGTCATGCCCATGGTAGGATCGTGCCCATGGTAGGGTCGTGTTCATGTTAGGGTCATGCCCATGGTAGGATCGTGCCCATGGTAGGGTCATGTTCATGGTAGGGTCATGTCCATGGTAGGGTCATCCCCATCGTAGGGTCATGCACATGTTAAGAGCATGCCCATGGTAGGGTCATGCCCATGGTAGGGTCATGTCCATGGGAGTCTGGTGCCCATGATAGGCTCATGCCCATGGTAAGCTTGTGCCCATGATAGGGTCATGTCCATGATAGGCTCATGTCCATGGTAGGTTCATGCCCATGGTAGGCTCATGCACACAGTAGGGTCATGCCCATGGTGGTATCATTCCCATGGTAGGGTCGTGTCCATGGTAGGCTCATGCACACAGTAGGGTCATGCCCATGGTAGAATCTTGCCCATGGTAGGCTCAGGTCCATGGTAGGATCGTGCCCATGGTAGGATCGTGCCCATGGTAGGCTCATGCCCATGGTAGGGTCATGTCCATGGGAGTCTGGTGCCCATGGTAGGCTCATGCCCATGGTAGGGTCATGTCCATGGGAGTCTGGTGCCCATGGTAGGCTCGTGCCCATGGTAGGGTCATGTCCATAGTAGGCTCGTGCCCATGGTAGGCTCATGCCCATGATAGGGTCATGTCCATAGTAGGCTCATGCCCATGATAAGCTCGTGCCCAAGGTAGGCTCGTGCCCATGATAGGGTCATGTCCATAGTTGGGTCATGTCCATGGTAGGGTCATGCACATGATAGGGTCATGTCCATGGTAGGGTCATGCACATGTTAGGAACATGCCTATGGTAGGTTCATGTCCATGACAGGGTCATGTCCATGACAGGGTCATGTCCATGGTAGGTTCATGCCCATGGTATGCTCATGCACACGGTAGGGCCATAGCCGTGGTGGTATCATTCCCATGGTAGGGTCGTGTCCATGGTAGGCTCATGCACACAGTAGGGTCATGCCCATGGTAGAATCATGCCCATGGTAGGCTCAGGTCCATGGTAGGATCGTGTCCATGGTAGGATCGTGCCCATGGTAGGATCGTGCCCATGATAGGGCCATGTCCATGGTAGGGTCATGCCCATGGTAGGCTCATGCACATGCTAAGAACATGCCCATGGTAGGCTCATGCCCAAGGTAGGCTCATGTCCATGGGAGTCTGTTGCCCATGATAAGCTCGTGTCCATGGTAGGGTCATGTCCATAGTAGGCTCGTGCCCATGGTAGGCTCGTGCCCATGATAGGGTCATGTCCATGGTAGGGTCATGTCCATGGTAGGGTCATGTACATGTTAAGAACATGCCCATGGTAGGGTCATGTCCATGGTAGGTTCATGTCCATGGTAGGCTCATGCACACAGTAGGGTCATACCCATGGTGGTATCATTCCCATGGTAGGGTCATGTCCATGGTAGGCTCATGCCCACAGTGGTCCCAAGGCCACGGCAGTTCCACCCCCATGGTGCTCACAGTACCCGGTCCCTTGGGCAGCAGTGGCGCAGCATCAGGCCCCCTGCAAGACAAACAACAGGAGATTTGGATCTGACTTATTTTGGCCCCCGTCCAAAGTAACCCATTGACTTCAGAGCAGTTCCTGGGGCTGGATGGCTGCCCAGGGTAATGGAAAGCAGGGCTTGGGGCCCCTCCAAAAGAGAAGGAGAAGGAAAAAAATCCACCAGTGAACATTCACAACTTGCTTCTCAGCATTAAGGAAAACAAATTAACAGCCCTCCCAACGGATTCCTTCTCCTGGAGCAGGGAACTTGGTGTGTGTGTGGCTTTCCCCACCACCACCACCACCACCACCCTTTTTAGCCCTTAAAACTAAAATATTTCTGTCTTCAAGACTAATTTTTTTCCCCCAATTCTGGATATATTTTTTCCCTCCAGTTCTGGTTCTTTTCTTTTCTTTTCTTTTCTTTTCTTTTCTTTTCTTTTCTTTTCTTTTCTTTTCTTTTCTTTTCTTTTTTTCTTTTCTTTTTTCTTTTCTTTTCTTTTCTTTTCTTTTCTTTTCTTTTTCTTTTCTTTTCTTTTCTTTTCTTTTCTTTTCTTTTCTTTTCTTTTCTTTTCTTTTTCTTTTCTTTTTTTCTTTTCTTTTCTTTTCTTTTCTTTTCTTTTCTTTTCTTTTCTTTTCTTTTCTTTTCTTTTCTTTTCTTTTCTTTTCTTTTCTTTTCTTTTCTTTTCTTTTCTTTTCTTTTCTTTTTCTTTTCTTTTCTTTTCTTTTCTTTTCTTTTCTTTTCTTTTCTTTTCTTTTCTTTTCTTTTCTTTTCTTTTCTTTTCTTTTCTTTTCTTTTCTTTTCTTTTCTTTTCTTTTCTTTTCTTTTCTTTCCCTTTTTCTCCCTCTTCTTTTCTCTTCTTTTCTCTTCTTTCCCTCTCCTTTCTCCTCCTCTCCCCTCCTCTCCCCTCTCCTCTCCCTCCTCTCCCCTCCCTCTCCCCTCCTCTCCCCTCCTCTCCCTCCTCTCCCCTCTCCTCTCCTCTCCTCTCCTCTCCTCTCCTCTCCTCTCCTCTCCCTCTCCTCTCCTCTCCTCTCTCTCCTCTCCTCTCCTCTCCTCTCCTCTCCTCTCCTCTCCTCTCCTCTCCTCTCCTCTCCTCTCCTCTCCTCTCCTCTCCTCTCCTCTCCTCTGGGTTCTTTTTATTTATTTATTTTTATTTCTTAGTATCACAGCATCAGTCAGGGTTTGAAGGGACCACAAGGATCATCCAGTTCCAACCCCCTGCCATGGGCAAGGGACACCCCACACTAGATCAGCCTGGCCACAGCCTCATCCAGCCTGGGCTTAAACACCTCCAGGGACGGGGCCTCAACCACCTCCCTGCACAACCCATTCCAGGGCTTCACCACTCTCCTGGGGAAGAACTTCCTCCTCACCTCCAGCCTCAATCTCCCCACCTCCAGCTTCAGTCCATTCCCCCTAGTCCTATCCCTACCTGAGAGCCTGAGAAGTCCCTCCCCAGCCCTCCTGTAGGCCCCTCTTCAGTTCCTGGAAGGCCACAATGAGGTCACCTGGGAGCCTTCTCTTCTCCAGCCTGAACAGCCCCAACTCCTTCAGTCTGTCCTCACAGCAGAGCAGCTCCAGCCCTCTGCTCCTCCTCCTGGCCCTGCTCTGGACACCTTCCAGCACCTCCAGATCCCTCTTGTCATAGGGGCTCCAGAACTGGAGGCAGTACTGCAGGTGGGGTCTCACCAGAGCTGAAGTCACCTTTATTCTTTTGAGGGGATGCCTTTTCTCTTTCTTTCTTTTCTTTCCTTCTTTCCCTCTTTCTTTCTTTCTTTCTTTCTTTCTTTCTTTCTTTCTTTATTTAGAATCACCTTTATTCTTTTGAGTTTTGAGTGATGCCTTTTCTCTTTCTTTCTTTTTCTTTCTTTCTTTTTTTCTTTCTTTCTTTCTTTCTTTCTTTCTTTCTTTCTTTCTTTCTTTTCCTTTCTTTCTTTCTTTCTTTTTCTTTCTTTCTTTCTTTCTTTCTTTCTTTCTTTCTTTTCTTTCTTTCTTTTTTCTTTTCTTTCTTTCTTTCTTTCTCTCTTTCTTTCTCTTTTTTCTCTTTCTTTCTTTCTTTCTTTTCTTTCTTCTTTTTCTTTCTTTTCTTTCTTTCTTTCTTTCTTTCTTTCTTTCTTTCTTTCTTTCTTTTCTTTCTTTCTTTCTTTCTTTCTTTCTTTCTTTCTTTCTTTCTTTCTTTTTCTTTCTTTCTTTCCTTCTTTCTTTTTCTTTCTTTCTTTCTTTCTTTCTCTCTTTCTTTCTTTCTCTCTTTCTTTCTTTCTCTCTTTCTTTCTTTCTCTTTCTTTCTTTCTTTCTTTCTTTCTTTCTTTCTTTCTCTTTCTTTCTTTCTTTCTTTCTTTCTTTCTTTCTTTCTTTCTTTCTTTCTTTCTTTCTTTCTTTCTTTCTTTCTTTCCTTCTTTCTTTCTTTCTTTCTTTCTTTCTTTCTTTCTTTCTTTCTTTCTTTCTTTCTTTCTTTCTTTCTTTCTTTCTTTCTTTCTTTCTTTCTTTCTTTCTTTCTCTTTCTTTCTTTCTTTCTTTTCTTTCTTTCTTTCTTTCTTTCTTTCTTTCTTTCTTTCTTTCTTTCTTTCTTTCTTTCTTTCTTTCTTTCTTTCTTTCTTTTCTTTCTTTCCTTCTTTCTTTTTCTTTCTTTCTTTCTTTCCTTCTTTCTTTTTCTTTCTTTCTCTCTTTCTTTCTTTCTTTCTCTATTTCTTTCTTTCCTTCTTTCTTTCCTTCTTTCTTTCCTTCTTTCTTTCTTTCTTTGAGGTATGGCTTTCTTTTTATTTCTTGACCTTTTTCTTTGCAGTTATGGCTTTGTGTTTGTTTCTGTGTTCATTTGTGGCTTTCTCTTCACTTATTTAGTATAATTTGGTTTAGCTGTGGCTTTCTCTTTATTTATTTAGATCCTTTTGGGGGCGGTTCTGCATTTCTGGGTTGGGTTGGGTTCAGTTCTGGATTTCTTTGTTTTGTTTTCGTTACGGATTCATCTCCTTTTTTTTCCTTTGAGTCAGGGATTTCTCTCTATTTATTTTTGCAGTTTCTTTTTTAGCTATGGATTTCCCTTTACTTCTTTCTATTTTTTTGTTTGGAGTGATGGATTTCTCTTTATGGCTTTTTTTATTTGGAGTGATGGATATCTCTTTATGGAGTTATTGGGGGTGGGGGGTGGGGAGGTGTTGGATTTCTGGTTTGGGTTTGGTTTAAGTTGTGGATTTCCTTTTTGATCACGACTGATTTCTTTCCACACACTTTGGAGGCCATTACCTGGCTCATTTTCCAAGCCCTAGGTGCTATTAGCCTTGGATGAGGCAGCATCTGTGGAGGCTGGAGGTCTTTTGCTCTCCCGTGCTGCCTGCGCTGGGCTGTTTCCTATTGATAGGAGATAGAGCAGCATGGAAAACAACCTGCGCAGGGCCAGGTGAAGGGGAGGCAAAGGAGTGAGCCTGCTCAGCATATAAAACCAGCCATTCTTTCCCTTATCATAATCCAGAAACCCACTTCCCCTTAACATCATCTCAGCTCTTCTGGGGAGAGGTAAGAGCTATCTTTGCCAGGCTGGAAGGAGCCAGATAGCAAGGGAGAGCCTCGCCCTTATCGCCCGGCGCAGAGAGCGTAATGGGAACTGGAAATTGCTCTAAAATAAAGTTGCTGGGGAATTAACTTCTGAAGGGTGGAAAGCCTCACAGGGGGAGGAAAGGTGCAGGGAGCTGTGTGGAATTAAAAATCAGCCTGCTGCTTGGCCTTGCTCTTTCCCTGGGGAGCTGGGTAAAAAGCCTCAGGTCGACCGAGGTGGTTGCCAAGGTTGGTTGGGCTTGGTCGGTTTTGCTTCGTTGCTTGTTGCTTGGTTGGTTTGGCTGCTTCTTGTTTGTTTAGTTGCTGTTTGGTTTGGTTTGGTTTGGTTTGGTTTGGTTTGGTTTGGTTTGGTTCGGTTCGGTTCGGTTCGGTTCGGTTCGGTTCGGTTCGGTTCGGTTTGGTTTGGTTTGGTTTGGTTCGGTTTGGTTTGGTTCGGTTTGGTTCGGTTTGGTTTGGTTTGGTTGCTTCTTGTTTCCTCTGTTTGTTTTGTTTTGCTGCTTTTTCGTTGGCTTTGTTGCTCTTTGGTTTGTTGCTTCTTGTTTGTTTCATTGCTTCTTGTTTGTTTCTTTGCTTCTTGTTTGTTTCTTTGCTTCTTGTTTGTTTCTTTGCTTCTTGTTTGTTTCTTTCTTCTTGTTTGTTTCTTTGTTTTGTTTGTTTCTTTGCTTCTTGTTTGTTTCGTTGCTCTTTGTTGGCTTTGTTGCTTTTTGCTTTCTTTTGTTGCTTTTTTGTTTCTTTTGTTGCTTCTTGCTTTCTTTTGTTGCTTCTTGCTTTCTTTTGTTGCTTCTTGCTTTCTTTTGTTGCTTCTTGCTTTCTTTTGTTGCTTCTTGCTTTCTTTTGTTGCTTCTTGCTTTCTTTTGTTGCTTCTTGTTTGTTTCATTGCTTCTTGGTTTGCTTCGTTGCTTCTTGTTTCCAGGTCTCACAGTATCGCTAAGGTTGGAAGAGACCTCGAAGATCATCGAGTCCAACCTGGCACCACAGACCCCATGACTAGACCATGGCACCAAGTGCCACGTCCAGCCCCTCTTGAACACCTCCAGGGACGGCGACTCCACCACCTCCCCGGGCAGCCCACTGCAATGGCGAATCACTCTCTCAGGGAAGAACTTTCTCCTCACCTCGAGCCCAAACCTCCCCTGGTGCAGCTTGAGACTGTGTCCCCTTGTTCTGGTGCTGGTTGCCTGGGAGAAGAGGCCAGCTGTTTTCTGCAGGTCAGGGAGAACCTGGGTCCTGCTGGAGGAGGTGCAGGATGAGGAGCAGCAGCTCACCAACACCCTGATGGGACAGGGTGCACGAGCTGCAAAGCTGGCAAGACAACTCCAGCAGTGATGCCTGCAGTGGCTGCTGTTGCCTCCAGGTCAACACCTAGGTCAGATCCCTCAGGGAGCTGCCTTGAGTGTGGTGTTACCACCCTCCATTGCGGAAAAGTGGCTGGGGAAGGTTTGCTCTGAGCAGCAGCTACCAGAAAGGTCTCCTTGCTCACGGTGCTGGCAGCAGAAGGCAGCAAGGAGTGAAGGTGCAGGATCAATGGCAAAGTCTCATGGTCGTTGAGTGGATTGTCACCTTGATGGCTGCAAGCTCTGGCTTTTTTTCCATTGCTTTGTGGTTTGCTCTGTTGCTTCTTGTTTGTTCTGTTGCTTTTTGGGTTGTTCCATTGCTCTTTGGTTTGCTTTGTTGCTTCCTGTTTGTTTCATTGCTTTTTAGGCTGTTCCATTGCTTTTTGGTTTGCTTTGTTGCTTCCTGTTTGTTTCATTGCTCTTTGGTTTGCTCTGTTGCTTCTTGTTTGTTCTGTTGCTTTTTGGGTTGTTCCATTGCTCTTTGGTTTGCTTTGTTGCTTCCTGTTTGTTTCATTGCTTTTTAGGCTGTTCCATTGCTTTTTGGTTTGCTTTGTTGCTTCCTGTTTGTTCCATTGCTCTTTGGTTTGCTTTGTTGCTTCTTGTTTGTTCTGTTGCTTTTTGGGTTGTTCCATTGCTTTTTGGTTTGCTTTTGTTGCTTCTTGTTCCATTGCTTTTTGGTTTGCTTTGTTGCTTCCTGTTTGTTCTGTTGCTCTTTGGTTTGCTTTGTTGCTTCTTGTTTGTTCTGTTGCTTTTTGGGTTGTTCCATTGCTCTTTGGTTTGCTTTTGTTGCTTCTTGTTCCATTGCTTTTTGGTTTGCTTTGTTGCTTCCTGTTTGTTCCATTGCTCTTTGGTTTGCTTTGTTGCTTCTTGTTTGTTCCATTGCTCTTTGGTTTGCTTTTGTTGCTTCTTGTTTGTTCCATTGCTCTTTGGTTTGCTTTGTTGCTTCTTGTTTGTTCTGTTGCTTTTTGGGTTGTTCCATTGCTCTTTGGTTTGCTTTTGTTGCTTCTTGTTCCATTGCTTTTTGGTTTGCTTTGTTGCTTCTTGTTTGTTCCATTGCTTTTTGGTTTGCTTTGTTGCTTCTTGTTTGTTCCATTGCTTTTTGCTTTTTTTGTTGCTTCTTGTTTGTTCCATTGCTCTTTGGTTTGCTTTGTTGCTTCTTGTTTGTTCCATTGCTTTTTGGTTTGCTTTGTTGCTTCTTGTTTGTTCCATTGCTCTTTGGTTTGCTTTGTTGCTTCTTGTTTGTTCCATTGCTCTTTGGTTTGCTTTTGTTGCTTCTTGTTCCATTGCTTTTTGGGTTTGCTTTGCTGCTTCTTGTTTGTTCTGTTGCTTTTTGGGTTGTTCCATTGCTCTTTGGTTTGCTTTTGTTGCTTCTTGTTCCATTGCTTTTTGGTTTGCTTTGTTGCTTCTTGTTTGTTCCATTGCTCTTTGGTTTGCTTTTGTTGCTTCTTGTTTGTTCCATTGCTCTTTGGTTTGCTTTGTTGCTTCTTGTTTGTTCTGTTGCTTTTTGGGTTGTTCCATTGCTTTTTGGTTTGCTTTTGTTGCTTCTTGTTCCATTGCTTTTTGGTTTGCTTTGTTGCTTCCTGTTTGTTCTGTTGCTCTTTGGTTTGCTTTGTTGCTTCTTGTTTGTTCTGTTGCTTTTTGGGTTGTTCCATTGCTCTTTGGTTTGCTTTTGTTGCTTCTTGTTCCATTGCTTTTTGGTTTGCTTTGTTGCTTCCTGTTTGTTCCATTGCTCTTTGGTTTGCTTTGTTGCTTCTTGTTTGTTCTGTTGCTTTTTGGGTTGTTCCATTGCTCTTTGGTTTGCTTTTGTTGCTTCTTGTTTGTTCCATTGCTCTTTGGTTTGCTTTGTTGCTTCTTGTTTGTTCCATTGCTCTTTGGTTTGCTTTGTTGCTTCTTGTTTGTTCCATTGCTCTTTGGTTTGCTTTTGTTGCTTCTTGTTCCATTGCTTTTTGGGTTTGCTTTGCTGCTTCTTGTTTGTTCTGTTGCTTTTTGGGTTGTTCCATTGCTCTTTGGTTTGCTTTTGTTGCTTCTTGTTCCATTGCTTTTTGGTTTGCTTTGTTGCTTCTTGTTTGTTCCATTGCTCTTTGGTTTGCTTTTGTTGCTTCTTGTTTGTTCCATTGCTCTTTGGTTTGCTTTGTTGCTTCTTGTTTGTTCTGTTGCTTTTTGGGTTGTTCCATTGCTTTTTGGTTTGCTTTTGTTGCTTCTTGTTCCATTGCTTTTTGGTTTGCTTTGTTGCTTCCTGTTTGTTCTGTTGCTCTTTGGTTTGCTTTGTTGCTTCTTGTTTGTTCCATTGCTTTTTGGTTTACTTTGTTGCTTCTTGTTTGTTCCATTGCTCTTTGGTTTGCTTTGTTGCTTCCTGTTTGTTCTGTTGCTCTTTGGTTTGCTTTGTTGCTTCTTGTTTGTTCTGTTGCTTTTTGGGTTGTTCCATTGCTCTTTGGTTTGCTTTGTTGCTTCCTGTTTGTTCTGTTGCTCTTTGGTTTGCTTTGTTGCTTCTTGTTGGTTCTGTTGCTTTTTGGGTTGTTCCATTGCTTTTTGGTTTGCTTTGTTGCTTCTTGTTTGTTCTGTTGCTTCTTGTTTGTTCCACTGCTTTTTGGTTTGCTTTGTTGCTTCTTGTTTGTTGTGTTGCTTTTTTCGGTTGTTTCATGGCTTTTTGGGTTTGCTTTGTTGCTTTTTGTTCTGTATTGCAATACAATACAATAAACCAGGTTGGAAGAGACCTTCAAGATCACGGTGTCCAACCCATCAACCAATCCAACCCACCCAAACAACTAACCCATGGCACCACGCACCCCATCAAGTCTCCTCCTGAACACCTCCAGTGAAGGTGACTCCACCACCTCCCTGGGCAGCACATTCCAGTGGGCAATCACTCTCTCTATGAAGAATTTCTTCCTAACATCCAGTCTAAACCTCCCCTGGCACAGCTTGAGACTGTGTCCTCTTGTTCTGGTGCTGGCTGCCTGGGAGAAGAGACCAACCTCTGACTGGCTACAACCTCCCTTTAGTTGTAGAGAGCAATAAGGTCACCCCTGAGCCTCCTCTTCTCCAGGCTAAGCAACCCCAGCTCCCTCAGCCTCTCCTCATAGGGCTTGTGTTCCAAACCCCTCACCAACCTTGCTGCCCTTCTCTGGACAAGTATTGTTGCTTCTTGTCTGTTTGCTTTGTTGCTTTTTCTTCTGTAGTGTTGCTTCTTGTTTGTTTGTTTCGTGGCTCTTTGGTTGGTTTTGTTGCTTCTTGTTTGTTTCATTGCTTTTTGTTCATTTTGCCTGCTTTTTTGTTTGTTTTGGTGTTCTTTGGTTTGGTTTGGTTTGTTGGGTATTGCTTGGTTCGTTGCTTTCTGTTTGCTTGTTTTGCTGGGGTTTATTTTCATTCCCCTAAAGAACCACAGAACTGTCAGGGTTGGAAGGGAGCTCAAGGCTCAGCCAGCTCCAGCCCCTCTGCCATGGGCAGGGACACCTCACACTGCAGCAGGTTGCTCACAGCTACCTCCAGCCTGGCTGCAAACACCTCCAGGCAGGAGGCTTCCACCACCTCCCTGGGCAGCCTGTGCCAGGCTCTCACCACCCTCCTGGGGAACAACTTCTTCCTGACACCCAATCTCAATCTCCCCACTTCTACTTTTGTTCCATCAGGTTGCTCAGAGCCACGTCCAGTCTTGCCTTAAAAACCTCCAGGGATGAGAGTCACAATTTCCTCTCATTACAATACAATACAATACAATACAATACAATACAATACAATACAATACAATACAATACACTACAATACAATACACCAGGTTGGAAGAGAGCTTCAAGATCATCGCTCTATCACTCAACAGTAGGGAGAAGAGACCAAGCCTCACATGGCTCCAACCTTCTTTCAGGTAGGGGAAAACAATAAATAAATAAAAGGTTGTCCAAGAAGACCTTCAAGGATCCCTTCCAACACAATGCAATCTGTGAAGCACAACCATCAACCCACCACCACTACGTCCACTAAACCAGGGGGTGCTGGGGGTTGAGAAGCTCAACAGGAGCCAGCAGGGAGCACTTGCAGCCCAGAGAGCCAAGCAGGGCCTGGGCTGCAGCAAGAGAAGTGTGGCCAGCAGGGCCAGGGAGGGGATTCTGCCCCTCTGCTCCACTCTGCTGAGACCACAGCTGCAGCTCTGGGTCCAGTTCTGGAGCCTCTGTGCCAGGAAGGATCTGGAGGGGCTGGAAGGTGTCCAGAGCAGGGCCAGGAGGGGGAGCAGAGGGCTGGAGCTGTTCTGCTGTGAGGACAGACTGAGGGAGTTGGGGTTGTGCAGGCTGGAGAGGAGAAGGCTCCCAGGAGACCTCATTGTGGCCTTCCAGGATCTGCAGGGGGCTCCAAGCAAGCTGGGGAGGGACTTTTGAGGGTGTCAGGGAGGGATAGGACTGGGGGGATGGAGCAGAACTAAAAGTGGGTAGGCTGAGATTGGCTGTGAGGAAGAAGTTGTTCCCCATGGGGGTGGTGAGAGCCTGGCACAGGCTGCCCAGGGAGGTGGTGGAAGCCTCCTGCCTGGAGGTGTTTGCAGCCAGGCTGGAGATGGCTGTGAGCAACCTGATGGAGTGTGAGGTGTCCCTGCAGAGGGTTTGGAACTGACTTATCCTTGAAGTCCCTTCCACCCCTAACAATTCAATTCTATGTCCCAGACCACATCCCACCTCCAGAGGTGCTGAGTCCACCAATTATCCCTCACCCCAAACAGTTTTGGGCCGCCATGGAGACACCAACCTGGCTTTCAGCCCCTGTGTATGCAGCACAGCTACAACCGGGAGCAGCTCCAGGAGCTCCAGGGTGAGAGAAAGCTTCTCCCCTCCCTGCAGTCCTGCCCAAGCTGATGGCATTGCCTAAATCCACGTGGAAATCCCGACCCAGCATTCCAGTCAGACAAAACCAGCCACCACAGGGACTTTTTCCTCCACTACAAACAATACCTGGTCATCAAAGGTATCACCTACAAGGAGCAGCTCAGCATTGCTGAGAGTCTTAAGCCTGCAGAGAGTAGCAGGGTGCAGGGGTACACCCAGGCAGGGGGTGGGAGCCCTTCACTTAGTAGCTAATAAACCATTTTCCTCCCTATTGTGGCAGCCTCCTCCCACCTCCTGACCTTTTTCCTCTTGGAGTAATTAGAAGCTACCTGGTGGGAGTGAAAGAGAGGGACTGGAGGTTTGCTCAGTGGGGTTTAACCTTTGCTTGCCCTGTGCTTGTTGCTTCCCTCTGCCTCAGCGCTGGAAGCTGCCCAAATTCCAGCTGGCCTTCAGGAGGAGCTGAATCACAAAGAGCCTTTCAGAGCCTAAGGTGAAGCACACAAGGGGAAGTGAAGAGTTACAGCTCCTTGGAAGCTCAGGAGAAGCCCCTGGGAGGGTCTGCATAGCATCATTGTCCCATAGAGCTTCTGCACAACACAAATGTCACCCTGCATTCCCAACAGGAAGGTCCTCAGCAGCATTAAAGGACTTTGTAGCAACAGGAAGAGGTCAAGCAGATCTTCTTAATAGTGGGTGATGTTATTAATCATTAATTCTTCTTCAGCCTGGAGAAGAGAAGGCTTCAAAGAGACCTTCCTTTGGCTTTCCAGGATCTGAAGGGGGCTACAAGAAAGCTGGGGAGGGGTTTTTCAGGGTGTCAGGGAGTGATAGGACTGGGGGAAATGGAGCAAAACTAGAAGTGTTGAGATTGGATGTGAGGAAGAAGTTGTTCCCCAGGACGGGTGGTGAGAGCCTGGCACAGGTTGCCCAGGGAGGTGGTGGGAGCCTCCTGGCTGGAGGTGTTTGCAGCCAGGCTGGAGGTAGCTGTGAGCAACCTGCTGCAGTGTGAGGTGTCCAGCAGTGTGCCCTTGAAGCCAAAAAAGCCAATGGTGTCTTGGGGTGCACAAAGAAGACTGTGGACAGCAAGCTGAGGGAGGTTCTCCTTTCCCCCTGCTCTGCCCTGCTGAGGACTCAGCGGGAGGACTGGGTCCAGGTCTGGGCTCCCCAGTTCAAGAGGGACAGGGAACTGTGCTGACAGGGAGAAAGGGAAGAAACCTTTGCAGCTGCACTTGGAAATCTCTAAGGGAGGAAAAGGGAAGAAACCTTTGCAGCTGCACTTGGAAACTGCAAGGGAGGAAAGGGGAAGAAACCTTTCAGCTGCACTTGGAAACTGCAAGGGAGGAAAAGGAAGAAACCTTTGCAGCTGCACTTGGAAACTCTAAGGGAGGAAATGGGAGGAGAAGGGAAGAAACCTTTGCAGCTGCACTTGGAAACTCTAAGGAAGGAAAAGGGAAGAAACCTTTGCAGCTGCACTTGGAAACTCTAAGGGAGGAAATGGGAGGAAAAGGAAGAAACCTTTGCAGCTGCACTTGGAAACTCTAAGGAAGGAAAAGGAAGAAACCTTTGCAGCTGCACTTGGAAACTCTAAGGGAGGAAATGGGAGGAAAAGGGAAGAAACCTTTTGCAGCTGCACTTGGAAACTCTAAGGGAGAAAAGGAAGAAACCTTTGCAGCTGCACTTGGAAACTCTAAGGGAGGAAATGGGAGGAAAAGGGAAGAAACCTTTGCAGCTGCACTTGGAAACTCTAAGGGAGGAAAAGGAAGAAACCTTTGCAGCTGCACTTGGAAACTCTAAGGGAGGAAAAGGAAGAAACCTTTCAGCTGCACTTGGAAACTGCAAGGGAGGAAAAGGGAAGAAAACTGCAGCTGCACTTGGAAACTCTAAGGGAGGAAAAGGGAAGAAACCTTTGCAGCTGCACTTGGAAACTCTAAGGGAAGAAATGGGAAGAAACCTTTGCAGCTGCACTTGGAAACTCAAGGGAGGAAAAGGAAGAAACCTTTGAAGCTGCACTTGGAAACTCTAAGGGAGGAAAAGGGAAGAAACCTTTGCAGCTGCACTTGGAAACTCTAAGGGAGGAAAAGGGAAGAAACCTTTGCAGCTGCACTTGGAAACTCTAAGGGAGGAAATGGGAGGAAAAGGAAGAAACCTTTGCAGCTGCACTTGGAAACTGCAAGGGAGGAAAGGGAAGAAACCTTTGCAGCTGCACTTGGAAACTCTAAGGGAGGAAATGGGAAGAAACCTTTGCAGCTGCACTTGGAAACTCTAAGGGAGGAAAAGGAAGAAACCTTTGCAGCTGCACTTGGAAACTCTAAGGGAGGAAAGGGAAGAAACCTTTGCAACTGCACTTGGAAACTCTAAGGAAGGAAAAGGAAAAGGGAAGAAACCTTTGCAGCTGCACTTGGAAACTCTAAGGGAGGAAAAGGGAAGAAACCTTTGCAGCTGCACTTGGAAACTCTAAGGGAGGAAAAGGGAAGAAACCTTTGCAGCTGCACTTGGAAACTCTAAGGGAGGAAAAGGGAAGAAACCTTTGCAGCTGCACTTGGAAACTCTAAGGGAGGAAATGGGAGGAAAAGGGAAGAAACCTTTGCAGCTGCACTTGGAAACTCTAAGGGAAGAAAAACTGGGAGGAAAAGGGAAGAAACCTTTGCAGCTGCACTTGGAAACTCTAAGGGAGGAAAAGGAAGAAACCTTTGCAGCTGCACTTGGAAACTCTAAGGAGGAAATGGGAGGAAAAGAAAAACCTTTGCAGCTGCACTTGGAAACTGCAAGGAAGGAAAGGGGAAGAAACCTTTGCAGCTGCACTTGGAAACTCTAAGGAAGGAAAGGGGAAGAAACCTTTGCAGCTGCACTTGGAAACTCTAAGGGAGGAAAAGGAAGAAACCTTTGCAGCTGCACTTGGAAACTCTAAGGGAGGAAAGGGGAAGAAACCTTTGCAGCTGCACTTGGAAACTCTAAGGGAGGAAAGGGGAAGAAACCTTTGCAGCTGCACTTGGAAACTCTAAGGGAGGAAAAGGAAGAAACCTTTGCAGCTGCACTTGGAAACTCTAAGGAGGAAATGGGAGGAAAAGGGAAGAAACCTTTGCAGCTGCACTTGGAAACTCTAAGGGAGGAAAGGGGAAGAAACCTTTGCAGCTGCACTTGGAAACTCTAAGGGAGGAAAAGGAAGAAACCTTTGCAGCTGCACTTGGAAACTCTAAGGGAGGAAAAGGGAAGAAACCTTTGCAGCTGCACTTGGAAACTCTAAGGGAGGAAAAGGGAAGAAACCTTTGCAGCTGCACTTGGAAACTCTAAGGGAGGAAATGGGAGGAAAAGGGAAGAAACCTTTGCAGCTGCACTTGGAAACTGCAAGGGAGGAAAGGGGAAGAAACCTTTGCAGCTGCACTTGGAAACTCTAAGGGAGGAAAAGGAAGAAACCTTTGCAGCTGCACTTGGAAACTCTAAGGGAGGAAAGGGGAAGAAACCTTTGCAGCTGCACTTGGAAACTCTAAGGGAGGAAAAGGAAGAAACCTTTGCAGCTGCACTTGGAAACTCTAAGGGAGGAAAAGGAAGAAACCTTTGCAGCTGCACTTGGAAACTCTAAGGGAGGAAATGGGAGGAAAAGGGAAGAAACCTTTGCAGCTGCACTTGGAAACTCTAAGGGAGGAAAAGGGAAGAAACCTTTGCAGCTGCACTTGGAAACTGCAAGGGAGGAAAAGGAAGAAACCTTTGCAGCTGCACTTGGAAACTCTAAGGGAGGAAATGGGAGGAAAGGGGAAGAAACCTTTGCAGCTGCACTTGGAAACTCTAAGGGAGGAAAGGGGAAGAAACCTTTGCAGCTGCACTTGGAAACTCTAAGGGAGGAAAAGGAAGAAACCTTTGCAGCTGCACTTGGAAACTCTAAGGGAGGAAAGGGGAAGAAACCTTTGCAGCTGCACTTGGAAACTCTAAGGGAGGAAAGGGGAAGAAACCTTTGCAGCTGCACTTGGAAACTCTAAGGGAGGAAAAGGAAGAAACCTTTGCAGCTGCACTTGGAAACTCTAAGGGAGGAAAAGGGAAGAAACCTTTGCAGCTGCACTTGGAAACTCTAAGGGAGGAAATGGGAGGAAAAGGGAAGAAACCTTTGCAGCTGCACTTGGAAACTCTAAGGGAGGAAAGGGGAAGAAACCTTTGCAGCTGCACTTGGAAACTCTAAGGGAGGAAAGGGGAAGAAACCTTTGCAGCTGCACTTGGAAACTCTAAGGGAGGAAAAGGGAAGAAACCTTTGCAGCTGCACTTGGAAACTCTAAGGGAGGAAAAGGGAAGAAACCTTTGCAGCTGCACTTGGAAACTCTAAGGGAGGAAAGGGGAAGAAACCTTTGCAGCTGCACTTGGAAACTCTAAGGGAGGAAAAGGAAGAAACCTTTGCAGCTGCACTTGGAAACTCTAAGGGAGGAAAGGGGAAGAAACCTTTGCAGCTGCACTTGGAAACTCCAAGGGAGAAAGGGAAGAAACCTTTGCAGCTGCACTTGGAAACTCTACGGGAGGAAAGGGGAAGAAACCTTTGCAGCTGCACTTGGAAACTCTAAGGGAGGAAATGGGAGGAAAAGGGAAGAAACCTTTGCAGCTGCACTTGGAAACTCTAAGGGAGGAAAAGGAAGAAACCTTTGCAGCTGCACTTGGAAACTCTAAGGGAGGAAAGGGGAAGAAATCTTTGCAAATGCACTTTTTGATCTACCTGAACAACTGCTGTAGAGACTTAAATGGAATTCATTTCTGTGATGAAGGAATTAATGGCAATAGGGAGAATCAGGCTCGGGTAGGAGACCTGAATCCAAAGGAGGGAATAAAGCCTTGAAATTCAAATGAAAAAATTATTATATAAGCATAAAGGGAAGCTATTTTACACCTGTAAGACTGAATGTATAAATATGAAGCAACTGCTCCCTCTGGGGAGAGAGGATTGTGCTTTTAATTCACCCAGACAAATATGCAGCTCGGCTCCATCTGATTCCTTCCACTTCAGGAGAGACCAAACCAAACCCTTTGTGCTTTCTCCCCTCCGTGCTCACCCTGTCTTCCAGGTCCATTTCTTGCTGCTGTGGTCTCCCCTCTGCTGGCAGCTTCCAGGCTGTGAGATCCAAGCCTTGTGCTCTGCTTTCCTTGCCTATCCAAGGGCTACTTCAGGCTCGATCCAGGCAGTGGTTTGGTTTGGAACGGACCTTAAAGAGCATCAGCTAATTCCAAATCCCTTTGCCATGGGCAGGGACACCTTCCCCTAGACCAGATTGCTCAAGGCTTCACCCAAGCTGGCCTTGAACACCTCCACCTTTGTGTTCTGGGAGGGGTTTTGGGGGTGGGGGGTCCTTGAGCACATCTTGGCTCCCAGCTGCTGCTTGTCTGTTGTGCTAAACACTGTCTTGACTTGAATTAGACAGGAGGAAAGCTCAGTGCTGCTTCTGCTTCATCCAGCCTTTGATGTCCCTCCCACAGCAGATTCAGCTCCCCCAAAACAAAACAAATGCAGGCAGCTGTGGAAGCACTGAGAGGAGCTGGGCTGTTTAGGTCCAAGCATCTGGGTGTAGTTTCTTTCCCCCTCCCCAGCAGAAGGAAGGAAGAGTGATGTCTTTATGGGGGTGAGGAAATGTTCTGGCTCTTAGTGCTGCTGTGGGACTAATCTGGGAGCAGGTGAGTTATGAGCCAGATAAAGAGGGATTTGGTTGTGCATCCAGTGGGGAGGCAGCTTGAATTATTTGAGGGCAGGTGCTCTGCTCTCTCCTGTAAATCCATCTTCAGGGCCCTTGAAGCTGGACAGCCCCCAAACAAAAGAACCCTGCAATCATGCTCCCTCTTGCTGTCCTCTTCCCTCTTCAAGCCCTTTGGTGCCCAGCCTCAGTGTGTTCCCCTGGGACCAGCTTTATCACACGCTCCTTTGGGTTGGAAAAGACCTTTAAGATCATAAAGTCCAACTGTCCACCCCCACCATGGCCATTAAACCATGTCCCCAAGTGCCATGGCCACAGGTTTCTTGAACACCTCCTCCAGGGACAGGGACTCCACCACCTCCCTGGGCAGCCTGTGCCAGCACCTGACCACTTGTTCATGGAGGGCATTTGTAACAGCCACCTCCACCTCCTCCAAGAGGCTGTTCCCTTGAAAGCCCTGATTTGCTGAACTCCAGGAATCACACAGCACCACAGAAACCTTCAGGTTGGAAAAGAGCCTCAGGATCACCAAGTGCAACCCAGAGCCCTGCTCTGCAAGGGTCACCCCTGAACCACAGCCCCAAGCACCACATCCAAACCACCTTGAAGCACAGCCAGGCTTGGGGACTCCACCACCTCCCTGGGCAGCACATCCCAATCCCTGACCACTCTTTTTCCTGCTGTCCAGTCTAAACCTACCCAGTGGCAACTTGAGGCCATTCCCTCCTGGTCTATCACTAATCAGCTGTGAGAATCCAACAGGATGACATTCAACAAGTCCAAGTGCCAGGTGCTGCACTTTGGCTACAACAACGCCAGGCAGAGCTACAGGCTGGGGGCAGAGTGGCTGAGAGCTGCCAAACAGAGAGGGACCTGGGGAGAGTGATTGACAGCAGCTGAACAGGAGCCAGCAGTGTGCCCAGGGGGCCAAGAAGGCCAAGGGCATCCTGGCCTGCATCAGGAAGAGTGTGGCCAGCAGGAGCAGGGAGGTCATCGTGCCCTGTGCTCAGCACTGCTTAGGCCACACCTTGAGTCCTGTGTCCAGTTCTGGGCTCCTGAGTTTAGGAAGGACATTGAGACACTTGAAGGTGTCCAGAGAAGGGCAAGAAAGCTGGGGAGAGGTCTGGAGCACAGCCCTGGGAGGAGAGGCTGAGGGAGCTGGGGTTGCTTAGCCTGCAGAAGAGGAGGCTCAGGGGAGACCTTCTTGTTCTCTCCAGCTCCCTGAAGGGAGGTTGTATCCAGGTGGGGGTTGGTCTCTTCTCCCAGGCAGGCAGCCAGCACCAGAACAAGAGGACACAGTCTCAAACTGCCCCAGGGGAAGTTTAGGCTGGAGGTGAGGAGAAAGTTCTTCCCAGAAAGAGGAATTAGCCAATGGGCTGCCCAGGGAGGTGGTGGAGTCCCCATCCCTGGAGGTGTTCAAGAAAGGCTTGGAGGTGGCACTTGGAGCCATGAGTTAGTCAGGAGGTGTTGGGTGACAGGTTGGACTTGATGATCTCTGAGGTCTTTTCCAACCTTATTGATTCTATGAGAAGAGACCAGCAGCAACCTCTCCACAGTGTCCTTTCAGGTAGCTGTAGACAGCAATGAGGTCTCCCCTCAGCCTCCTCTACTCCAAACTAACCCTCCCCAGCTCCTTCAGTTGCTCCTCATCAGATTTGTTCTCCAGGCAGGAGTGAGGAAAAATCTCCTCTTGCTTGGGCCCTTATTCCACCCCAGCAACACCTCTCAGGGTGGTTCCTCTCCCTCCAGGGCCAGGCCCTGTTTCAGTAGGTTCTTCCTGATGGGGAGCACCGAACACCCCAAGCACAGGGAGGAAAGTGCTCTCCCTGTCTCCATAAGCCACGTGAGATGGGAAGTGAGGCCAGGAGGAGGAGGAGGAGGAGGAGGAGGAGGAGGAGGAGGAGGAGGAGGAGGAGGAGGAGGAGGAGGAGGAGGAGGAGGAGGAGGAGGAGGAGAGGAATCCCCTTGTGTGCATGGAAAACCCAATTAGTCTGTGCACCCTGACAAAAGTTGGACTGAGCCTTTTAGCAAGGAGGAGTTAATCTCCTTCAGGAGGGAAGGAAGGGGGTGGAAAAAACCCCAAACCTAAGCAGGGGCTACCAGCTGGAAGAGAAGTTGGAGTGGTGCTGCTGAATACCTCTCAGAGGTTCAAACAAGGAGCAAGGCCACTGCCAGCCTTGTTACTTTGATTTGGTCAATGCAAATGCTTAGCTCATTCCAGAGATCTTCTGCTTTGATAAGGGGAACTGTTCAAGGGGGCAGCTTACATCCCATTAATGCTGCACCCAGGGCAAATTAAAGCTGACCCAGCGGAGGGGCAGCCCCAAGGAGCTGGGTGCTGCCGTGGCGCTGCCTTTTTGTTTGGCATCCTGACAGGGAGAGGAAGTGGAGAAGAGATAAATTAGTTCTTGCTGCACGCACAGATTAGCAGCAGCATGGCTGAGCTGGGCCCTTGCAGAGCTGGAGGGGTGGTGTGGATGGTGCAGGAGCGTTCTGCATTCCGACTTTTGCTTCAGATACGGCCATGGAAGTGGAAACTCTTTCTCCCTCTTTCCAAACCTCCATGGTCTGATTGCAGGGAACTTGTATCCCTCTGCCATAGAACTGTTCGGCTTGGAAGAGACCTCTAAGCTGGTGGATGTGGGGCAGGCTGTGGATGTGGTCTACCTGGACTTCAGCAAGGCCTTTGACACCGTCCCCCACAGCAAACTGCTGGCTAAGCTGGCAGCTCGTGGTTTGGACAGCAACACTCTGTGCTGGGTTAGGAACTGGCTGGAGGGCCGAGCCCAGAGAGTGGTGGTGAATGGTGCCACAGCCAGCTGGCGGCCAGGCACCAGTGGCGTCCCCCAGGGATCAGTGCTGGGCCCCATCCTCTTTAACATCTTCATTGATGATCTGGATGAGGGGGTTGAGTCAGTCATCAGCAAGTTTGCAGATGACACCAAGTTGGGAATAGATGTTAGTCAGTTAGAGGGTAGAAAGGCTCTGCAGAGGGACCTCGACCGACTGGACAGATGGGCACAGTCCAATGGGATGGCATTTAACAAGTCCCAGTGCCGGGTGCTGCACTTTGGCCACGGCAACCCCAGGCAGAGCTACAGGCTGGGGGCAGAGTGGCTGAGAGCTGCCAAACAGAGAGGGACCTGGGGGTGCTGATTGACACCCGCCTAAACATGAGCCAGCAGTGTGCCCAGGCAGCCAAGAGGGCCAATGGCATCCTGGCCTGCATCAGGAATAGTGTGGCCAGCAGGAGCAGGGAGGTCATTGTGCCCCTGTACTCTGCTTTGGTTAGGCCACACCTTGAGTCCTGTGTCCAGTTCTGGGCCCCTCAGTTTAAGAAGGACATCGAGACACTTGAAGGTGTCCAGAGAAGGGCAACAAGGCTGGGGAGAGGCCTTGAGCACAGCCCTGGGAGGAGAGGCTGAGGGAGCTGGGATTGTTTAGCCTGGAGAAGAGAAGGATCAGGGGTGACCTCATTGCCCTCTACAACTACCTGAAGGGTGGTTTTGGACAGGAGGGGGTTGGTCTCTTCTCCCAGGCAACCAGCACCAGAACAAGGGGACACAGTCTCAAGCTGTGCCAGGGGAGGTTTAGACTCGAGGTGAGGAAGAAGTTCTTCACTGAGCGAGTCATTCGCCATTGGGATGTGCTGCCCGGGGAGGTGGTGGAGTCGCCCTCCCTGGAGGTGTTCAAGGGGAGATTGGACACGGCACTTGGTGCCATGGGCTAGTTGTGAGGTCTGTTGGGACAGGTTGGACTTGGTGATCCTTGGGGTCTCTTCCAACCTTGGTTATACTGTGATACTGTGATACTGTGAAGCTCATCCAGTCCATGGCCACCACAGCATGCCCCCCAAGGGCCATGGCCCCAGGTTTCTTGAAGGCCTCCAGGGATGGGGACTCCACCTCCTCCCTGGGCAGCCTGTTCTTGCCACATGCAAGAGTCAGCCAAAGGTTCCCAAAGAATCAGAGAATCACAGAACCGTTTTGGTTGGATAAGACCTTCAAGCTTATCCAGTCCAAGCAGTCTCTACCTCTAAACCACAGCCCTCAGCACCACATCTCTGTGGCTCTTAAGCACCTCCAGGGATGGACATTCAACCACCTCCCTGGGCAGCCTCTTCCAGTCTTTGAGAACCTTTCCAGTGAAGACGTTTCTTCTCGTGTCCAACCTAAACCTTCCATGGTGCAGCTGGAGGCCACCTCCTCTCATCTTATCACTTGGGCTTTGTTGGGAGATGAGAACAGCAACCACCTGGCCCCAGTCTCCTTTCAGAGAGCTGTGGAGAGCCAGAAGGTCTCCTTTCAACCTCCTGTTCTCCAGGCTAAAGAAGTTAAGAAGCACCAGCAGAAGCATCCAGATGTGAAGAGGAGGATTGGAGACCAGCATGTAATCTGGAGGGCCCTGCTCTGGAGGTGAGCAACCAAGCTTCAATGTCCCTTCTCTACCCTGGCTCTGCTTCTTCTAACCCTCCTGCAACCAACAGATCTCAGCATTAAAGGTACTTCTTGATGATCTTTGAGGTCTTTTCCAACCTTATTGATTCTATGATTCTTTTACTACCTTAGCCCCCTCTAAGGAGCTACCTTGGCCAAGGACCTCACAGGAAGCATCAGGTTGGAATGGACCCTCAAAGGTCATCTTGCCCAACCCCCTGCAGGCAGCAGGGACACCTCCAACTAGATCAGGCTGCCCAGGGCCACATCAACTCTGATCTTGAATGTCTCCAGGGACTGGGCCTCCACCAACTCCTGTTCAATATCTTTATAGATGATGTGGATGAGGGGATGGAGTCCCTCATCAGTAAGTTTGCAGATGACACCAAGCTGGGGGCAGGAGTTGATCTGTTAGAGGAAAGGAGAGCTCTGCAGAGGGAGCTTGCCAGGCTGGACAGATGGGCAGAGGCCAAGGGCATGAGCTTTCCTTTTCTGGCCGTTGGGATGTGCTGCCCAAGGAGGTGGTGGAGTCCCCATCCCTGGAGGTGTTCAAGAGGGGGATTGGATGTGGCACTTGGAGCCATGGTTTAGTTGTCAGGAGGTGTTGGGTGCCAGGTTGGACTTGCTGAGCTCTGAGGTCTTTTCCAACCTGGTTGATTCCATGAGTCTATGATTTTTTTCTGCTGGAGACCTGGGCAAGCTGTTCCAGTGTTCCACCAGCCTCACTGCAAAGAATTCCTCTCATACTTGGGGTCTCCTAAGACCTGGGACTTTTCTACATCAGTAGGTCAGGAATGCAGCAAGAGGTTTGAGTGGGATCAGGCACCCAAATCCCATCTGCTTCATTTGGCAGCTTTAATGCAAACAAGGAACATAATTGCCATGCCAGGACGAGGGGCAATGGCTTTGAGCTGGGAGAGAGGAGATTGAGACTGGAGATGAGGAAGAAATTCTTTAGAGTGAGGGTGGGGAGACACTGGAACAGGTTGCCCAGGGAGGTTGTGGATGTCCCCTCCCTGGAGGTGTTCAAGGCCAGGCTAGATGAGGCCTTGAGCAAGCTGGGCTGGTGGGAGGTGTCCCTGCCCATGGCAGGGGTTGGAGCTGGTTGATCTTGAAGGCCTCTTCCAACCCAAAGCATTCTCAGATTTTTGGTTCTGTTGAGGGATGGGTGGATTTGACTCCCCTCATCCTGGAGCAGGAGCTGCTTTTCTCAACCACCTTTATAGCCAAGCAGCTTTCTTTCTCTTTTATTCTTGGGTTTTTTTTTTCCCTGCTGAGCCTGCCTTGGCTGCAAGGATTTCTTCTCTCCTTCCAGGGTTTACAGAGAAAACAACCACTTTGGGCTCAGTCTGTTCCTCTTTCCCATTATTTTTTCCCCCTCAGTGTTCATTTAAAACAATACAGAAGTCCCTCAGAATTTCTTTCTCTTTTTCTTTTTTTCTTCTTCTTTTCCTTTTTTCTTTTTCTTTTCCTTTTTTCTTTTTGTTTCCTTTTTTCCTTTTCCCTTTTCCTTTTCCTTTTCCCTTTTCCTTTTCCCTTTTTCTTTTCCCTTTTCCTTTTCCCTTTTTCTTTTCCCTTTTCCATTTTTCTTTTCCCTTTTCCTTTTCCCTTTTTCCTTTTCCCTTTTCCTTTTCCCTTTTTCCTTTTCCCTTTTTCCTTTTCCCTTCTCCCTTCTCCCCTTCTCCTTCTTCCTTTCTCCCCTTTCCCTTCTCCCTCCTCCCCTTCTCCCCTTTCCCTTCTCCCCTTCCCCTTCTTCTCCTTCTCCCCTTCCCCTTCTTCTCCTTCTCCCCTTCCCCTTCTTCTCCTTCTCCCCTTCCCCTTCTCCCCTTCTCCCTTCCCCTTCTCCCCTTCCCTTCTCCCCTTCCCCTTCTCCCTTTCCCCCTTTCCCTTTTCCCCTCCTCCCTTTCTCCCCTTCTCCCCTTCCCCTCTTCTCCCCTTCCCCTCTTCTTCCTTCTCCCCTTCTCCCTTCTCCTTCTTCCTTTCTCCCCTTTCCCTTCTCCCCTCCTCCCCTTCTCCCCTTTCCCTTCTCCCCTTCCCCTTCTTCTCCTTCTCCCCTTCCCCTTCTTCTCCTTCTCCCTTCCCCTTCTCCCCTTCTCCCTTCCCCTTCTCCCCTTCCCCTTCTCCCTTTCCCCCCTTTCCCTTTTCCCCTCCTCCCTTTCTCCCCTTCTCCCCTTCCCCTCTTCTCCCCTTCCCCTCTTCTTCCCTTCTCCCCTTCCCCTTCTTATCCCCTTCCCCTTCTTCTCCTTCTCCCCTTCCCCTTCTCCCCTTCTCCCATTCCCCTTCTCCCCTTCCCCCTTCCCCTTATCCCTTTCCCCCCCTTTCCCTCCTCCCCTTCTCCCCTTCTCCCCTTTCCCTTCTCCCCTTACCCTTCTCCCCTTCTCCCCTTCTCCTTCTTCCTTTCCCTTCTCCCCTTCTCCCTTTTCCCTTCTCCCCTTACCCTTCCCCCTTTCTCCCCTTACCCTTCCGCCCTTCTCCCCTTACCCTTCCACCCTTCTCCCCTTCTCTCCTTCTTCTCCTTCTCCCCTTCCCCTTCTCCTTCCCCTTCCCTCCTTCCCCTTTAATCCCTGGTTTTCAAGGAGGATTTCTCCCCCTTTAAAGAGAGATTTATTGGATAATCACTTAAAAAATAATGCTTCTTACTCCAGGATCTCGGATGGGAAAATAAAACCTTCCCACATCAGTAATCTTCTTGTAATTGCAGAAAGGTAGCAACTTTTCAGTCAAGACTTCATCCCTGGGTGGGTTGTTGGAGGGTTTCTTTTTTGTTTCAGGTTCTGCTTGTGGAGGAGGAAAAAAAAAGAAAGCAAAATCATGACCAAATTCCTCAGGTTTTAGGAGGGGGGGGAAAAAGATAATTCTTCATATTTTAGGAGAGAGGAGGGGGGAAAAAAATCATGATCAGGTGTTAGCTGAGCAGATGAGATGCTGATGCTCTAAGCCTGATGTCGTCGGGAGGTTTCTCATCCTAGATGTGCCTGGCAAAAGGAAACCGGGAGAGAAACGGGACGGAGATGCTGATGGTTTAAACCCGATGTTGTCAGGAGGGTTCTCATCCTCCGTCTGCCTGGCAAAAGGAATCAGGAGAGGAATGGGATGGAATCCTGGAAAAGAAAGAAGACAGCAAAGGGAAGGAGGGCTTTCTTCGGGGGAGAAGGATAATTAACAGTAATTGATGACGGAGCTGCTCGCCTCCGGCAGCGTTCCTGCCCCTGCTGATCCTTTCTGGGCACGGCTTAGCTAACCTGCCTGCATCTTCTGCACGTGGAGAATTGGCTGCAGAGCCTCTTTTTTTTTTTTCCTCCCAGCTTGGTTGAGTAGAGGATTCCTTGGAAAGGGCTTAACACCACCACTTGAAGAGCTGCTTCCTCTCCGGGAAGATGCAGGGGATGGATGCTGGAGGGGAGAGAGGAAGGAGGTGGGGGAGAGAAGAAGGAGGTGGGGGAGAGAGGGGAGGTGGGGGAGAGAGGAAGGAGGTGGGGGAGAGAGGAAAGAGGTGGGGGAGGGAGAGGAAGGAGGTGGGGAAAGAGGTGGGGGAGAGAGAGGAAAGAGGGTGGGGGAGAGAGGTGGGGGAGAAAGAGGTGGGGGAGAGAGGAAAGGTGGGGGAGAGAGGAAGGAGGTGGGGGAGAGAGGTGGGGGAGAGAGGAAAGAGGTGGGGGAGAGAGGAAAGAGGTGGGGGAGAGAGGAAAGAGGTGGGGGAGAGAGGAAGGAGGTGGGGGAGAGGAAGAGGAAGGAGGTGGGGGAGAGAGGAAGGAGGTGGGGGAGAGAGGAAGGAGGTGGGGGAGAGAGGAAAGAGGTGGGGGAGAGAGGAAAGAAAGTGGGGGGGGAGAGAGGAAAGAGGTGGGGGAGAGAGGAAGGAGGTGGGGGAGAGAGGAAAGAGGTGGGGGAGAGAGGAAAGAGGTGGGGGAGAGAGGAAGGAGGTGGGAGAGAGGAGGAAGGAGGTGGGGGAGAGAGGAAGGAGGTGGGGGAGAGGAAGGAAGAGAGGTGGGGGAGAGAGGAAGGAGGTGGGGGAGAGAGGAAAGAGGTGGGGGAGAGAGGAAGGAGGTGGGGGAGAGAGGAAAGAGGAGAGAGAAAGAGGTGGGGGAGAGAGGAAAGAGGTGGGGGAGAGAGGAAGGAGGTGGGGGAGAGAGGAAGGGAGGTGGGGGAGAGAGGAAAGAGGGGGAGAGAGGAAAGAGGTGGGGGAGAGGAAAGAGGTGGGGGAGAGAGGAAAGAGGTGGGGGAGAGAGGAAAGAGGTGGGGGAGAGAGGAAAGGTGAGGGGGAGAGAGAAAGGAGGTGAGGGGGAGAGAGAAAGGAGGTGAGGGGGAGAGAGAAAGGAGGTGAGGGGGAGAGAGAAAGGAGGGGGAGAGAAAGGAGGTGAGGGGGAGAGAGAAAGGAGGTGAGGGGGAGAGAGAAAGGAGGTGAGGGGGAGAGAGAAAGGAGGTGAGGGGGAGAGAAAGAAAGAGAGAAAGGAGGTGAGGGGGAGAGAGAAAGGAGGTGAGGGGGAGAGAGAAAGGAGGTGAGGGGGAGAGGAAGGTGAAGGAGGAGAGATGCTCCTTAAAATATAATAATCGGGGGGGGGAGAGAAAAAAGCAGCAAACCAACAACCCAAACCCCAAAAGCAACCCAAACCCAAGGCAAGCCCCATTGCCTTCTGCTTATGAGTTGGCTTTCAGCACTGATTTACAAGCTGCTTCTCCAAAGGGAATAGCGAAATACAGCATTTATCAACCAGAAACATACCTTAGGAAACCATGGAGATGTGTAAAAGGGGGGATGGGGGGGGGCAAAAGGGGAGGTGAGGTGGGGGGAAAAAGGGGGGAAGCAGGGAGGAATTCTGCCCCGGTTCCTTTAAGCAGTTCCTTGCTCCTTTTCCTGATTGATGCTTGTTTTAATCTATTGCTGGCCGCTCCCAGGAGAGAAAAGAAAAGGGGGTCCTCGGTCCTCTCTTTTGTGGCCATGGGTAATGAAGCAAAGCACTGGGGGGGGGTGGGGGGAAGACAAGCGGTAAAAAGAGGGGCTGGGGGGTACAATTAAATTATATATATATATATATATATATACATATACATGTAAAAAAGAGGTTCTCTTATCCTCAGCCGGGTGCCCAGGTACCGAATCCTCTCCCCACCCCTCAACCCTACCCCCAGCCCTGCATGCGAAATCGCCATTTCACCCCTGCACACTCCTTAATTGTTAGCAAAATGATTGGTGAAATTGCTTTCCAGAGGGGGTGTGTTGCGTGTCGTCGTCGTTCCCCCCCCCCCCCCCCTTTCGGCCTCTTCTTCTTCCTCCTCCTCCTTATCACCACCCTTCCCCCTCCCCCCAAAAAATAAAACACCCCAACACATCGTTGCCACGTTGCTTCAATCCGAAATGAAACACCCCACCCCCAAATAAAATCAAACCGAAGGAGTTCATTGCTGGAGGAGAAAGTGAAGTTGAATGGGGGGTGGGGGGGGGGGTGTGTTTGTGGTGGTTTTGTTTGGGGGTGGGTTTTGGTTTGTGGGTTGGGGTCTTTTTTTTTTTTTGCTCGAAAGTGTCAAATCTCACCCCCAAAACGAAGGGAGGGGAGGGCGACACGCGAGGGAAAACAAATTGCGCGTTTGATGTGAGCGAGATCTGTTTATTTCCCCCCACCCCCACCCCCTTGCCGACGAGGTAACCTTAGAGCAGCACGGGGCGGGGGGTGGGGGAAACGCAAAGATTTGGCTTCTCGGCTTCAATCTTCCCCCGGCGCTGGGAGAGGAGAAATATGTCATTTTCAACTTTATTCCCAGGCTCTTTCCTTTCTCTCCCCCCGCCACCTCCTACACCCCCCACCACCCTTTTTCTTCCCTTCCCTTCTTCCCCCCCCCCCTTTCCTCCAAACCCCATCTCTATAGCAAATGAAAAGGCAAATAATTGAATTACAGCCGCGCTGGAGGAATGCGAGAGAGGCTCCGACCTGCTCCCGAGCCTTCTTTTTCTGCCTAAAACTTGGGGGATTTTGGGGGGGGGGGGGAGGGGAGAGGTTTATCTTCTTTTTTATTGGGGGGGGGTAGGTGGTGGTGAAGGAGAAAAGCTTCATTTTCGATCGCCGGAGTCCCAAAGTCGGGACCGGGCTTGGAGACTTTGGGAGCAATTTGACACCTCGGGAAGAATTTCAGCGGTGTGGTTTTATTCCCCCATCCCGCATCTCCCCCCCCCCCCTAGAACATCCACCCCCACACCCACCCCCCCACACACACACACACGTGGGTTTTTTTTTTCGGGGGGAGGGGGTGTGAAGATTTGGGGTGAAATTTAGGTGTGGAAATAGGAGGGGAAATCAACCCAAAGGGGGGTTTTGGAGGCTCAATCTTAGGTGTGGAAATGGGAGGGCGGAGGGGGGGGTGGGTTTAGGGTGAAGTTTAGGTGTGGGAATGGGGGAGGAAATAGAATTGGGGGGGGGGGGCTTTTGGGGGGGGGGGCCGTGAATTTGAAGGGGAGGAAAAATTGAGGGCGAATTTTTTAGGCGTGGAAATAGGAGGACCAAGCCAAAACAAAATCCGCCCCACGAACTGGGCGCAGGTTTAAGTTGAGCGGGGGGAAGAGGATGAGGGAGGAAGATGTGGTCGGACTCGGGGGGGGGTGTCCAGGAGAGCTTTAATTTCGAGAAGAAGCGGAGGGGAAAGGGGGGGGGGGGGGGGCGATGGGTTGGTGGTGCCCTCGTAGAGAAGAAGGGAGACAAGGAGGTGATTTAGGGACCGCACTTCGGGTGCGGACGGGTCGCCGGTTGCTTTTATTTCCCTCCACACCTCCCTCAGCTCCAGGATTTGAAGGGAAAAGGGAGACTGAAAGCGGGGGGGGGGGGTGAGGGTCGTGGGGGGAGAGGAGGAGGAGAAGTTTCCAGCGGTTTGCACGGCAAGTCCTTTTACAGCTGCAAACAAAAGGGTTCGTGAGCCCTGGCGTCATGCCCCGCTGCGAGCAGATTCCTGCCCCGCTCCTCTGGTTTTTTTTTTTTGGGGGGTGGGTTAGGGGGTGGAAACAGCGGTTATTTGTTCAGCCCCGTCCCGGGTCAACGAGCGAGCGAGCGGGCAGTTGGCAGGAGAACGCTGGGGAGCAGCAAAATCCACCCCCAACCCAACCACCACCACCACCCCCTGACCTGTGTTGTCCAAACCACCACCGCTCCCCCCCCACCACCACCCCATCCCCCCCGGCCCCCAAACCCCTCCAAAATGATACCAACTGGGCAGCTCGGAGCCTTGTCTCTTAATTCAAGATGTGGGACATACCTGGAGGGCTGTGCCCAAAGTTGCCCCCCGCCCCCCAAGGAAGCGGGGTTGGGGTGGTGGGGTAAGGGGTGGGGAGGGCTGGTGTGAGGCTGGCTGGGGTGCGAGCAGGAGTAAACCACCTCCTAAACACTGGGAGATGGGAGAAAGGTTGGGGGGGGAAGTGGATCAGGGCCCCCCTCCAGGGGATGGGGTTGCAGGATGGGAAGGTGCAGCCCGGGGCAGACACCTAAGGGGGACATTTAATTCATTGTTATTTTATTTTACTCTTCCTTATTGATTCCTTTTCTTTATTTTTCCTTTCCCCCTCCCCCTATTTTTTTTTCATTTTCCCTTTTTTTCCCCGTTTTTTCCTTTCCCCCTTTTTTCTTCCCCCCCCTTTTTCCCCTTTTCTCTTTCCCTCTTTTCATTTTTCCCTTTTCCTCATTTTCTTTCCAATTTTTTTCTTTTCCTTTTCCTTTCCTTTATTTTTCCCTCCGTTTTCCCCTTTTTTTCCTTCCTTTCTTTGCTTGTCTTCATTTTTCTTCTCCGTTTCCTTTCCTTCCTTTCCTTCCTTTCTTTCGTTTCACTCTATTTCATTTCCTTTTTTTTTATTTTATTTTATTTTTTTTAGTTTTATTTTACTTTTATATTTTTTAATTTTTATTTTATTATTTTATTTTATTTTATTTTATTTTATTTTATTTTATTTTATTTTATTTTATTTTATTTATTTCATTTCATTTCATTTTAATTTATTTTATTTTATTTTATTTTATTTCATTTCATTTCATTTCATTTCATTTTATTTTATTTTATTTTATTTTATTTTATTTTATTTTATTTTATTTTATTTTATTTTATTTTATTTTATTTTATTTTATTTTCATTTTATTTTATTTTCATTTATTTTATTTCATTTATTTTATTTAATTTAATTTTTATCTTTATTTTATTTATTTATAAATATTTGTTTATTTATTTATTTATTTCCATATTATTCTGCGCCCCCCCCCCCGCCAGGCTAAGGTCACCCCCACCACCACCACCACCCCTCTCTCTTCTCCATGAGCCTCTGGAACCCTCACGGATGCTCTAGACGCGCCCAAATTTCTTGGGGGGTGGGGGGAGGGGGGGGACCGAAAATAAGCAAAACTCAAGCCCCAAAACACCTTTCCTAAAGTTTCTCCTGGCTCTTTCGCACCCCAATATATTTTACAGACGGGGGGGGGGGAAGGTGTGGCGGTGGGGGGAGGGACGACGACCCCAGCTTTCCAGCGGAAGAGAACCCGAGCTTAGCAATGAATAAGAACACCTTTAAAAACACACATATGATTATTAATGATAATAATAAGGCGAGCCCGTGGCTTTGCTTTGCTGCTTCTCATTGGTCCCTCAGCCCCTCCGTGGTACCCCCTTCCCCGGCCATGAATAAAAGAAAGAAGCCGGAGCCTATCACAGCTCGTTCGTCCTCCCCACGGCCCCAACTTTAACAACTTCCAAACCTTCCATCTGACACCCCCCCCCACACACACACACACACCCCTCCTCCCCACCTCCCCGCCCCGACGCCTCTATCCTCCTCCTCCTCCTCCTCCCACCCCCCCTCCCCTCCGCTCCCCCCATCCCGAGCATCCCTTAAGCGACAGACACTTAAAAAAAAAAAAAAAAAAAAAAGGCAACAACAAAATAAAAAGGGGGGGGAGGAAAAACTCCCCACACCCCTACTCTCCCCCCCCACCCCCCCCCTCCATCATCCCCCTCCCCAGCCCTAAGCCCAGCCCAGCACGGAGGCAACTTTGGCTGCGGCAGCTTCTCCCGGCAGTCTGGGTTACATTCCTGCGGAGCGCCCGCTCAGGCCGGTTCTGACATTAACCCTCAAACTTTAAGAGGAATTTCTGGTGGGTGAATCCCTCCCTTTCCTCTCCATTTTTTCTTTCCCACCCCCTCAACTTTCTTCTTTTCTTCTTATTTTTTTTTTTTCAATTATTTGGTTTTTTTTCCCCACCCGTCGGAGCAAAGATTTCTCCTTCTTGGTTGTGTTTTTTTTTCTCTCTTGCAGCCGCGGGCTGGGAGGAAAGAAGCAGCTTCGGCTCCGAGAGCAGCATCCCCTGCATCCCGCTCCCTCCCCTCCCCAATCCCCCAATTTCCCTCCTCTTCTCGGCTCTCTCTTGGGGGCCCAGGGGTGCCCCCCCCGGTTTGGACCGGACCCGTTCCCCCTCCCCTTCCCCTTCCCTTTTCCCTTTCCCCATCCCCTTTACCATGGCAGCTCTGCCCGGGACGGTGCCTCGGATGATGCGTCCGGCTCCGGGGCAAAACTACCCCCGCACAGGCTTCCCCTTGGAAGGTAGGTCTGGGAAAGTACCTCTCTATACCGCTCCTTAACCACCCCCCACCACCCCCCAGCACCCCGACAGAACCCCAAGTGGGGGGCAAGGTTGCTCCAGGTGGGGGAACGCAATTAAACTTTACAGTCGAGGTTTGGAGGGGAGGGTGGAGGGGGTGAGGGTCCTGACTTGAGCATCCAACTTCTTGCTGCTATTTAGCTCCTTCGACCCCGCGAAATTACCGGGTTTGAGGGGAAGGGGAGCGAGGTTGTTTCCCCACACACCTCCCCCCTCCAGCTGTTTAAAGTATTTTCAGGCATCGCGGAGATTTTTAGGGGTAGATTCTTATGGTTTTGGGGGGTTTGGTTAATTTGGGGGGGGGGGGGGGGGGAGCGGTTCTTAGGATTTTGTTGCTTTTTCTTTTCCATTCTTTTTAAAGCCCTAAAAATTCTTTCACCTTCCCCTGGAGGGGGAAAGAAAAATAGGGAGAAGGGGGGAAAGAAGAATAGGGAGGAGGGGGAAAGAAAAATAGGGAGGAGGGGGGAAAGAAAAATAGGGAGGAGGGGGAAACAACCAAATTGATTCGTTTCCAGTATTCTAAGGGGAAATAAACGGAGGATGGGGAGAGTGGGGGGGGAAAGAGAGAAATAAACTGGGGAGAAGCAGCTTCCAACCGAGATGTCCTTGGTGCGGTTGGAGAAGGGAAAAGGATAGGGGGGGGGGGGAGCAACACTTTGTAGCTGTCACCTCGCGAAGTGTCATCTCCACCCTCGCAGCGCATCGACTGCTCTTTTATTCTTTGTGCTGCGGGGTTATTGTTTCAAGGCATGGAGGTGGGGGGGGGGATTTAAATACATTTTAAAAGAGGGTGGGAAAAAGAAGGGAAAAATAAAGAAGGGGGGCGGAAAAAGGGGGAGAAAAAAGAAAGGGAAAAAAAAAACGGGGAAAATCCGTGCGGGACCCTGTCTGATTTATTAAGCAGGAAAATGTTCATCCTCGGCCGTGCTCAAGTGGTGAAATTCAGGGCCGGGGAGAAAGCAGGCAGGCTGCAAAACATACAAGCTGGGGGGATTTGGTGAAGTGCTTTTCTGTAGCAAATGAAGTAAAACAGACGGCAAGGGAAAGGATCAAAGGATTACAACAATATTTGCACAACATGACTGGGAATAATGAAAAGAGAGAGCGGCCGGCGCTTTTAGTACCTCTTGAATGTAAAATTGGCCACTCGAGTGTTATCTGTCGATAATGATACATCCAGGGAGCGCTGGCCAAGTGACTCGGAATTAGCGGTGCATGATTCTTGTTAAATCGTCAGGCGATTTCGGGAATCGACTTTTCTTTGTGTAAAGAGAGAGAGAAAGAGAGAGAGGGGACACACACCCCCTCCAAAAAATATATTACATCTAAATATATACATTAAACCAAAAGAGAAATAAACATCAACAAACACCTCCCCCCACACCCTTCTCTCCAGCTTTTCCCGGCCCCCTCCAGCCTTTCTGTAAATTACCCAGCTGAGTTCTTCTCGTCCTCACCGCTCCCCTTGCCCACTTCTTTTCCCTTCTTTCCCCCCCCCTCCCTTCCCCCTCCTCTCCTCTTCCTGATTTTAATTTCCCAGCCTGTGAAATCGTATTAATCTGCCAGATCTACATTGCGAGATATTAAATACATCGAGGAAGGGGATTAAAGAACCGCTGGTCGTCCGTCCCCCCGCCTCGCTGCTGGGGGGGGGAGGAAACACACCGCGCAAGGTGTTAAAGAGAAGCGGCGGGGGGATCCGCGCTTGTTCCGCGCCTCCCGGAACGGCTTAACCGTGCGCAGCGAAACCGTGCCCACGTTAAAAAACAACAAAATAACCCCCACCCCCCCCCCGAAAATCCCCCCAAATTCTGTTTCCAAAAGTTTGCTCGCCAGCAGATTATCTCCACGATTCGCAGCGAGATGCGGAGTGAGGTTTTTAGGGAGGGGAGAAACGGGAAGGTTTTAAGGAGAAATAGGGAAGGGGTTGGGGTGTTGGGGTTTGGGGTTGTGGGTATTTTTTTTGGGGGTGGAAACGGGAAGTTTCCGAGGGAAATGGGAAGTCTGAGAGGGATTTTGCCGGCCCGGTTTCAATCTTTCCCTCGTCAAAAGCGGGATATGATTTAAAGCATCGGTGGGAAGTGCCAAAAATACAGAGGGAGGCATCGCGGTCACCTCGGGGCGCGGGTGATGGGCGGGAGGGTCATCGGGCTATTTTTATTTTTCCTTTTATCGCCGGGAAAAGTCTTTTCCCTGCGCTGTCGAGACAAATTTTGGAGGCCCGGGAGACGGGCGAGAAGTTTCTGCCTCCTTTTAAAAGCCTCAAACGCGAGAATCTGAAAACGCGGACGCGCGTTTTCGTTGTATTTTTCCCCCTTCTTTTAACTTCTTTTTGGTGTTGTTTTGTTTTGTTCCCCCCCCCCCCCCCCCCCCTCCGTTGTTGGATGTTTTGTGTGTGTGTGTTTGTTCGTTTTCTTGCTCTCCAGTTTCCACCCCGCTGGGTCAGGGCAGGGTGAACCAACTCGGAGGGGTCTTTATCAACGGTAGACCCCTACCCAACCATATCCGGCATAAAATCGTGGAGATGGCTCACCACGGGATCCGGCCCTGCGTGATCTCCCGGCAGTTGCGGGTTTCCCACGGCTGCGTCTCCAAAATTCTCTGTAGGTACCAAGAAACCGGCTCCATCCGACCCGGAGCCATCGGAGGCAGCAAGCCCAGGGTGAGTGAAATGCTGGGGGCCGAGCCCGCAACCCTCTCCTTCAGTTGAACACCACCCCCACCCCCCCCCCAAAAAAAAAAAAAAGAAAAACAGAGAGAGAAAGAAATGAAAATCAATCGGATTTTCCCCTTTTATTTTTTTCTTTGCGGGAGTAGAAGGTTCTCTTTTTTTTTTTCCATTTCAGGGGAAAGGGAGAGTTGAGGAAGGGGCTTTAATAAAGCAGCCAATTTGCAGGCTCAGATGGGTAGAAAGCAGCGCTGAGTTGAAGGCTATGAATAAATTAAAGTGATTTTTTTTTCCTCCCCCCAACCCCCCCCTCTCCTCCTCCTCCCCTCCTCCATGTGCAACAAGTGCCGAGCGTTCGAGCTTTTGCTCCGGCCCCGCTGGGTGAGGAGGAGGAGGAAGCAAACTCGGATGTTTGGGGAAATATTAAATCGCTGGGTGTGCATAAACCCCCCCCCCCCAAAAAAAAAAAACACCCCACAACATTCCCAGCACCCCGTCCCTGCCTTCTTTCCCCCCACCGTCGGGCTCGGGATAAACCCATCCTGACCGATCCCCTTGGCCCCCAGAGACTCTGCTTTTGAGGTTGCAAAAGGGTCTTTCCCGAGCTCTATTTTCCACCTTTCCCCCCCTTCCCCCGCTTCCAATCCCTGTTCTCAGCCCCGAAGTTTAGCGAGGAGGGGAAAATAAAGCTGTTCTTCTCAATTAAAAGCGCTTTTACTTCTCTCCCCTTCCCCTCTCTCTGCACACGCGGGCACACACCGGTGTCCCCCTTCATCACAAAAGCAGGTTGCGACTCCCGACGTGGAGAAGAAAATCGAGGAATACAAACGGGAAAACCCCGGGATGTTTAGTTGGGAGATCCGAGACAGGCTGCTGAAGGATGGGCACTGCGACCGGAGCACCGTGCCCTCAGGTGAGAAGGCAGCTTGGCCACACGGACACCCTTGATAGCCACAAGAAGACGGAGGGAAATGATTATCACCACTAAAAACCCGATGTTTCCAGGGGCTATAAACATCCTTTGATGGGGGAAAGAGAGTGGGGGAGGAAAAAAATCACCCCAAGCAAAGCCGCAGCAGCAAATAAACACCAGGCTGCGGTCCGCTGGGAAAACAAACACAAGCAAAACCCTTTTCTCAACTTCTCCTAGCTCCCGGGAAAGCAGAGGGGCTCCCGGTGAGGAGCTGGCCCCCAAACCCCTGGTGACAAACCCCAGGTTAAAGGGGACCCCAGCTGTTGTTCTCTTCGGGCTTGTTTGAGGCTGCAGAGCAGCATTTCCATCACTCATGGAAAGAGAACCTGAACCCAAATGTTGAGCCTGAGGGGCTGTCTGAGCTCTTTAGGTCTTGTCTGTGAGCTCCCCTCTGGTTTTGGGGGGCCTGAGCCTTCTCTACAGGGCACATCTTCCCCCAAAGGAGGACAGGGCCCACATGCTGAGGGTCCCATTTGGGGCTGGGATGAAGGCTGGGCACTGGGCAGGCTTTTACCTTGTTTTAAAGCGGTTGGTACCCTCAGGGGATGCACACCCCAGGGTGTTGCACCGTCCGTGATGTTAGGTAGGGATGTTGTGCACAAGTGGGTGCTGCTTGTGCTGGGGTGTCTCAGGAGGGGACAGTGGCAAGCACATCCAATATTAGGTGGGCAGCTTGGTGATCTCATGGGTGTTTTGGAGGGCAGGGAGGAGCAGGCTGGTGTGTACCCCCCGGGCGGGGGGCAGAAAGTGGGTGCAGGTCCTTTCTATGTGCTTGCAAGGTCACATCCAGCCCCGGCTGGGGGCTTTCCCGGTCGGTTCCCACCTCTCCCTTCCCAGGCAGCTTATACTTGCCTTTTTGTCTTTGACTGTCTGAGGTTTAGTGAGTTCGATTAGCCGTGTGCTACGCATCAAATTCGGGAAGAAAGAGGAAGAGGAGGACTGTGACAAGAAGGAGGAGGACGGGGAGAAGAAGGCCAAGCACAGCATAGACGGCATCTTGGGCGACAAAGGTAAAAGGCAGCCGCGAGCAACCCCGGGGCTGGGCTGGGCGGAGAATTTGGGAGAGGGGGACACGTCCCTACCTCCCCAAGAGTGAGGTCAGGTGGCTCCAGAGCATCTTGAGTTTGTTCTTTCCTGCTGGCAGCGTCGAGGGGTGCGATGCGGTGCCCTGGGAGGGGATGGTGGTACCCAGCGCCTGGGGCTGAAGGATGCTCTCCCAGGAGGAAGGGCTGTTGGTGGTTTGCTCGCTGATGGTTAGAGGAGGAAAGGAGATAGCTGGGGGCGAGATGGCAAGCGGGGGGAGGGTACGGGGGGAAAGGCATCTCTGATTCCTAAATGAATTTGTTAAACAGATTTCTCTCCTGCTTTCTAAGTGGTCCCCTGAAACTCTGGCTGACAGTTGACCGATTTGGCCAATCAATATCAATTAGAGAAGCCGCAACCGGTGCTGCCGCCGAGCCACCGGCGCCCGGGGAAGCGCGGACAGGAGATGGCGGGGGGGGGGAGGGACGACGCAGTCCTCAGACCAGACCAAACGGGGAGCCTGCACCCCGAAATGAAATCAGGGAAAAGAAATCTGGCCTTCTGCTGAAAGGCTTCAGGCCAGGCCTGAACGGGGGCCCTGTTATCGTTTTCCCACAGATGGTGCTTGGCTCTCCTGGGAGGGAAAAAGGAAACTTTTTAAAGCTCCTGGGTTGGAAATACCGGGCTGGGGGGAGCGAGGAGCCGGAGCTGAGAGTTTGGGGTTTGGGGGTGGTGATGATTCCCTTTCACCACCACCACCACCCCCCAAAAAAAAAAAAAAGAAAAGGAGGAAAACTGGCATTTTGACGTGGAATAATCGAGGTTTCTCAATGAGGGTGTTTGTGAAGATGAGGAAGTTTTAAGAGAGGGGAAAGGAGGAGCTGCTGCGTTGGTTTAGGCAGAAAATTATTTCCTCGTGCTGCAGAGCTCGGAACTTTTCAGCGTGGGGTGGGGGAGGAAAGAAGCAGCAATTATATGCAAGAAACAGCAACTCTGTGAATCTCGGGGATGGGTTGCCGAAAATTGGGGGTTTGATCTTTTTTTGTGTGTTCCCAAATTGATGGCTGGAGTCGGTCAGAATTCTGGGGGGGTGGGGAGTGTGTGATCTCCTTCAGTGCTGAGCCGAAAGGGAGCAGGGTGAGAGGTGTTTTCTTCACGGAGAGGGTCCCCAAACCCAGGGTGAAAATCCGGGAGGGGAATCGGTTTCAAAGTTTCTTTACTAGCACCGAAGTTTTCCTGGTGGTTTTTTTTTTTTGGGGGGGGGGGGTAGACAATAAGGAGGGAAATATCGAAGCGGGGTGGGGAGGAGAAAAGAGAAAGCTCCTCCGTGTCCCCAGCAAACGCTCTGAAACGAAGGTGCACAAAAAGGGCTGCTTTAAGGGTGCGATCTCTCTCCTTTTTGTTTTCCAACCTTGAAGATGAACTTCACTTACAAAGACCTTCAAGTCTATTGAAGCTTTATAAGCAAAAAGATTCCTGACCACAAAAGCAAACAGTAGAAGGGGGGGGAAAAAAAAAGAGAAAAAAAAGAAAAGAAAAAGAAAGGGGGAAAAAAGGAGGTGGGGGGAGAGAAAAAGAAATAAGGGAGGGGGGGGGGGGGGAAAGGGGGGGAAAAAAACCTCGGCTGCCTTAAAAAATGGAGTAAAGGGATGGGGGGAGGGAGGGCTCGTCTATTCTCATTCAAAATTCCGCAAGGAGGAGAGAAAAAGTTTGGACAAAGGGGCAAGGAAGGGAAGAAAGGGAGATAAATTATTCAAAACTCCCTGCTGTTAGATAGTTTTGTAATATTATAGGACCGTCTGTTGGTAAAAAGGCGAAGCCGTTGGACGCTGCAAAATGTTGCTTGTGATTTGGAAAGAGGCGATGCTCATTTGCAAAGCGGGGCCATTGTGTCCGCGGAAAGCTTTACCCCCTTACCCCCTTACCCCCAGCCCCGATCACTTTGGGGTGGGTTTGATTTTTATTGGGGAGAAGGAATTGGGGGGGGGTGTGTGTGGTGTGGTTGAAAAGATTTGGAGGTGTGTGGCGGGGGCGGGAGAGGGGGGCAGCGGTAAGATTTGTTTTATCCCAGCCTGATTGCTTAGGAAAATGGTTCTATCTATCTATATATAGATACAAAGAGATAGATAGATAGATAGATAGATAGATAGATAGATAGATAGACAAATAGATAGATAGACAAATAGATATAGATATAAATAGATATAGATACAAATAGATAGATATAGATACAGATAGATACAGATACAAATAGATATAGATACAAATATATAGATAGATATAGAAACAAATATATAGATAGATATAGAATAGAAATAGATAGATAGATATAGAAACAAATATATAGATAGATATAGATACAAATAGATAGATACAGATACAAATAGATACAGATACAAATAGATACAGATACAAATACACAGATAGATATAGATACAAATATATATAGAAACAAATATATAGATAGATACAGATACAAATAGATATAGATACAAATAGATAGATAGCTATAGATACAAATAGATAGCTACAGATACAAATAGATAGATACAGATGCAAATACACAGATAGATATAGATACAAATAGGTAGATAGGTACAAATATAGATAGATAGATAGATAGATAGATAGATAGATAGATAGATACAAATACATCTATAAAATATATATAAATATAAGATATAAATATACATTAAATATACTAAATATATAATAAATATAATTAACGGCGTTTATATTAACTATATATTAAATATAAGATATCAATAGGTATTAAATGTAAGATATAAATATGTATTAAATGTAAGATATAAATGTGTATATATATATATATATTTAAAGCGAATTGATTGATTATTTCCACACACACCCCCACCCCCAGCTTTGTCCCCGCGTTTTCTCCATCACCGCCACCCTCCACCCCCCCCAAAAAAAAAAAAACCATCCAAAGGAATGAAGGAGCTGGAGGGGTTTGAGGTATTTTTTTTCCTCCCTTCCACAATCAGACGCAGGAGCGCCTGTCAATAAGCAAAACAAACCTTTCTCCTCTTCCTTCATGGGTAAATTATCGCGGTTAATAAACCACGACACCACCCCCCCACACACACCCTACCCCCACCCCTCCACCCCCCCCCCGCTCTCCTTTTCTTCCTGCAACCAACCCGGCTTGAATCGGGCGCTAATTTGGGGACAAATTCCTAGCGCCGGAGCCCGCGGAGCTCCTCCGCGTCCTCTCGGGGCGCGCAGTCTCCTCTCCTCCCTCCCATCCCTCGCTGGAAACCTCAATTTCTCCCTAGTTTATTCATTTTTTCTTCGCCCCTCTCCCCACAACCTCACCCTGAGTCCGATTTGCGGAGGAACCACCCCCTAAAAAAAAGAGCTTAAATTCGGGGGTGGGGGTGTTACTCGGTGGGGCGAACATATTTTTGTTTTTAGGGGGCGAAGTTTTTTTGGGGTTTTTAGTGCTGTGGGTTTCGTGTTGTGGTTTTTGTGGCGCGGGGTTTCCCCCCCCCCTCTTCCCGCGGATCCGGCGCTGCCGCTGCGGTCGCCGCGAAAGTCGAGGGCGGCGAAAGGAAAACCCCCCAAACCCCCAAACAACAACAACGACAAAAATAACCATCAATAATAATGATAATAATAATAATAATAAAACCCCCCACGCCCACTGCCGACGTATATTTTCACCGTCTGGGAGGGGGCGGGGGGGAAAAAAAAGTTTAAATGACCCCAATTAAGGTAATTGATGATTCGACTTGGCAAAGACGCAGAGGCAGGGAGCGAGCGCTGGGTTTTCCTTTTCTTTTGGAGTTTATTTCTTTTTTGGGGGGCGGGAGGGGAAGTTGTTGGGGAGGGGGAGGCGGTGGTGCTTAAAATGAGGACCAAAAGAAAAATACAAGTTTGGGGAAACGGCGATTCGATTTCCCGGGAGTTTCTCGCCGAAGCAAACGTTGCGACAGCTTATTTTCCAGCCCTTTCTCAGTTTTGACTGCGGACGGGGAGGGGGAGGTAGGATCGGGACGGTTTTAAAGCGTGATTGCGGGATGAGGGGGAGAAAAAGGGGGGGAGAAAGAGGGGAAAAAAAAACTTTGGTTTTCGGCCTTCTGGGTTGTTTTTTTTTTTTCTCCCCCTGCTGCCAAACGTTTTTTGCTCCATTTGCGGGTTCTCCTCGCGGGGAGCCGGAGGAAGACAGCCCTAAATGCTCTCTCTTTTTAAGTGGGAAAGAAAGCTTCCACCCTGCGCCTGTTTCTTTCTATCGTCTGCTTGGCATTTAATAATGTTAAGACTTATTAGAGCTGGTAATGAAAACTGTGGCTGTTGAATAGGGAGCTGTGTTGGAGAAGGGTGTAATAGCTCCAAGGCATGCTAAGAAATGTATTTATCCCCAATCAGTACTCACTCTCTGAGTTCCCAGCACAAACGTTAAGTTGAAGGGTTTTAAGGCAGATTAAATTGAGCCTTTATTTCTTTGCACTTTCATCTTTAAACGGCTCACTCCAGCTAGCCCTGGGCAGATATTCATGAGGCTTCACTTGATTTTTCTTTCCTTTCTCTCCCCCCCCTTCTTTTAACATATATATATATATTTATATGTAAGTTTGCATTATTTTATTTATTTTTGTGTATAGCCTCGTTAAGACCGAGTTTTAGGTGACGATGATTTGGGGTGGTTGCTATTTATTAGGGCTGCCGAGCCTTGGGTAAAAGAGGGTCACGCTCCCCTCCTGCACCCCGGCGCATCCCAGCCGCTCCGTAGGGATGGAGATGAAGGGAGGGCTTCGTTTGCTCACACCCCCCCCCAAAAAAAAACAACCTAAAAGGGTGCTCGGGAAGGAGCTCAGCGTTTAGAGAAAGGGGTGAAGCTTCATCCTGAAGGGGTTTAAATTGCAACCAGATGCTGGGGAAAGCGAGGGGGTTCGACTCCGGGATGCAGGGCAGCATGTTCGCAGGGTACCGGGATGGAGATGAAGGGAGGGGGTCACTTGCGCACCCCCGAACCTACAAGGGTGAGGCGGAAGGTGCTCAGCTTTTAGAGTAGGGGGTGAAGCCACAGCGTGGAGAGGTTAAAACTGCAACCAGGCGCTGGGGGAAAGGGGGTAGATGTGTCGGTGGCATTCGGCTCCGGGACGCAGGGCGGGATGCCCGTGGAGGATGCTCGGGAGATGGAGATGAAGGGAGAGGGGGTCATTTGCGTATCCCCCAAATCTAAAAGGGTGCTGGGGAAGGTGCTCAGCGTTTCGAAGAGGGGGTGAGGCCTCATCCTGGCAGGGTTTTAATTGCAACCAGACGCGAGGGAATGCGGTGCGGGGGAGCGGGCAATGGTGTTCAGCTCCGGGATATAGGGCAGGATGCCCATGGAGGATGCTCGCAGGGTACCGGGGGGATCAATCGGGTGACTTTTTGGGGTGAAAACAAGGCGGGGTTAATACGTTTTCTCCCCGGTTTTCTTTCTGTGAACTCCGCTTCATTGCCCGGAGTTTCTCCCACCGCTCCGTGCGCACCCCCGGCCCATGGCGGCGGGGAAATCTGGCGTGGGATGGGGAAAGCGGAGCGCGGAAGCTGGGATAACGGAGGGGCTTCTTTTTGTTGGAGGTGTGAAACGCGTCCAGGTGTGAACAGCAGCTGGGAGTGGGGGAAATATTTGGACACTCGGAGGTGCGAACAATTTAATTCGGTGGCAGTCGCTGCCGCTCATGTCGGGGGTTGGGGCGGGGCGGGGGGGAAGTTGAGGCAGGAGGAAGCCGGTCCTGCCAAATTTAATTAAGGCTCGGGGAAGGGAAAGGATAGGGAGAAAGAGGAGGGTCGTCGTCGTCCCCCTCCCTACCCTCCCCCCTTATACACCTGGAAAGGGGCTTTTGTTTCCCAAGCTGGAAAGTGGGGGAGAGGGGATGTGGAGTCGATTTATCAGCAAACAATCTGCATCGATTTAAAACCAACAAGAGCTTTCTCTGTCAATGTATGTTTAGAAGGGAGCTGGGGTAGGGGGCGGGGAGCGGGGGGAGGGGGTGGGTTAAAAAAGCGGGGGTGGGAATAGACACTTCATCAAATCAAGGGATTACCAAAGGTTGGCAATCTAATCAAACAGAGACCAGGCGGGATTTGTGAGTGTTGCGAGTGGGATCAGCTCTAATAATGGGGGGCAGGAAAGAGATAGGGTAGTGTCAAGCAATTCATTGGCTTTAGGCTGAGTTATTCTGTGCATATTTCAGGGGGAGAGAAGAGGGAAAAGGAGAAGAAGGGGGGGGAAAAATAAAAGGCAGAGAGAAGGAGAAGGGAAGCGGGGAGCGGGGGGTATGTGGAGGGGAGGGGGGGGAGAAGCTGGATGTGAGCACACACGGAGCTTACATGTCACAAAAAAAGCTGAGACAAATGAGGTACAACAATAAACACAGATAACAATTACAAAGGCAAACAGTGGCTTTTGGGAACAAGTAGCTGCAGAACCTGGTCTACATAAACAAAGTAGGCAAATGTTTGCAAGATAAACTCCTTCCTAAATCAAGTGTGACGGGAAGGAGAGAAGAGAGGAGGCGAGATAAGGTTGGAAGGGGGAATAAACGAGAATAATCTAATACAAGACGCTCTAAAAAACAAACTTAAAGACAAGGATGCGGGGAGAGAGGTTCAATTATACAGCAGGAAGGGAAATAATATAAGGGAGATGTTTGTGATCCAGGGGTTGTTTGGTTTGGGTTTTTTTTTTCTTCTTGGCTTTTTGTTATTTCTTTTTTTTTTTTTTTTTCCCTCCCGTTCTCTACATCATTTCCCCTCCCCTTCTTTTAGGGGAGAAGAATAGGTTCAGTTAGAGAGTGCGGGGGGGGGGGGTGGGGGGAATAGAAGGTAAAATGTCGGTATGGAGAGGGCAGGGCGGCAGGTGGGGGTGTCCGTGGGGTTTAACCGGGGAGGGGAAGGAAATAGATTTTCGCCGGTTTAATCTAGAATTCGAAGGTGGATGGTAGATTACCTGGTGCTGGGGAGGGATAGGAAGCAGCTCTTTGGCGGTGCGAGGTGGGAAGGGAGGGAGGGGGGAGATGGATGCCGTGATAGAGGGGAAGAGGAAGGAAGCCGAAAGGTCTATTTCTAATCCGAGGTTTCGCCCGTAATTGGGGTAAAGAGAGAGGGAGGCAGAGATTGCATCCAACGGCAGGAAGGCGGGGAGGGAAATGTGCGATCCAGGTGCGTGCAGGGTTCCTTCGGGAACAGTTTCTTTCCCCCCTCACCCACCCACCGCCACCAAAAACCCCAGTCACTTCGAAAACCCAAACCCTCCTCTTGACTTCCCAAAAGAACCGAAAGAAAGAGTTTAAAGCTGCGTTCGGGGCCGATTCTCTTTTCGAGGGAGACGCATACACAGGGATCTCTCCGAATGAGGACGGTGTGTAAGAGGGGAGAGACGTGTCTACAGTGTGGTTAAAGGAATTAGATATTTACCAGTTTGAAATAAGCCTGGGAAAAGGGGGAGGGAAAAAAAAAAAAAAAAAGAGGTGGGGGGTGGTGTGGGCAAAAAAAGAAGAGGGAGCGAGGGAGAGACACTGAAAAGATGAGACGGAGAACACTTCAAACGAATTCATCATCTGGAGTGGTGAAGGGGAGATTTAGAGACAGTATTGGGAAGTTATTTAGATATTAATAACATATTTTCCTGAGGCGTCAGGAGTGCCTCCATACGCACTTTTTTCTCGCAGCTATTTGGCTGGGTGAAATATGGGAGACCCAAATGTTGGGAAGAGATAACACAATCAGCCTAGCCCTGGTCCTGTGACTGCATCATAGCATTAAACCCGGATTAACCTCCCCTTTCTCTCCCCCCCCACACCCCCACCCCCCAACCCACCCACCCACCCCCACCCCAACACCCCCTACCTCCCCTTCTCCTAGTTCTTTCCCCCCCCCCCCCAACCTCTCCAACCTCTCCACCCCTTTCCTACACCCCCCCCCCCCATATCCTTCCCCCTCCCTCCCCAACACCTAGAGAAAGCCTTCCAAATTTTTCAGGGGGAATTTGCATGGCAGGATTTTAAAGCACATATAACACTAGCCTTAAAGCTGTAAGGTACTTACTCGAGCATTAGGGTAAAGCGGGGAGGGGGTTGGATCGGAAGGGGGGGCTGGGGGGGGTTGGGGAGCGTGGGGAAAGGATCTTTCTGAAAATTACGTTTGCTACAAAAGAAATAAGCAACTAAGGGCCTCTCTTAAGACCTGAGCTTTGGAGATATTATATATTTAGAGAGGCTATTCTTAAATATTAGGGGGGGACGAGAGGAAGGGGAGGGGGAAAGCCCATTTCAATCAGCTGCCACATTACTCCACCGCTGGGGTTTAGTTGGGTTTTCTTTTCTTCTTCTTCTTCTTCTTTTTCTTTTTGTCATTTAATCTCAACTTCGGTCTAATTTGGGCTCCGTTTTGATTTCCCTCCCCCCTTTTTAAAGTGTTGGGAAGAGGGGGGGGCGGGAGGAGAAGGGGGGTTGTCTCAGCCTAGGAAACGGCGCAGGACTCAAAGGCACGGGGGAGCGGGGAAGAGGAAGGGAAATCCCTTGCCCTGGTGGGAGCTGTTCCAGGAGGGTTGAAGGTGCAGGTGGAGCAAGCAGAGCGCTTGGGAGCTGGGGGGGTGGGGGTGGGGTGGGTTTGGAGGTGGGGACACACTTCTTGTCCCTTCTTCCCCAGGAGTGAAAAATGAAAGCGAAAAAAAAAAACCCCAAGGAGTTGGGAAGCGCAGGTGCAGCTCACGGAGGGAGGAGAAGTTGGGATGGGGATGCGGCTTTCCCGATGTTCCCAAGGGTGGGAGGTTGGCTGCGTTCCCTTCCTCCTCCCCCCAGATAACCGCAAACAACCCCAACCTTTCCTGCTTCCTAGTTCATCCCGACCCAGGGATGGGACCTGCTCGGGGCGGGGGCTTGACCGGGAGCGTGATCTTGCCACAAAAGAAATTAGATGTCAGCTAATGCCTGTTTATAAAGACATTTGTCACCCGGAGTTGGGGACAAGCGGGGAAGAGATGAGGGCGAGGACCGGAATGGAGCTTTTGGGGGTTGGTTTGGTTTTGGGTTGGGCTTTTTATGTTTTAAAGACAGGAAGTGAAGGTGACGATGAAACATACGAAGTGATGATGAAGACGGTACTTTGGGCGCACGGTCTAGGTCCGGGCCCCTGCACTAGAGAAGACACTCAGAGCTGTCAGAAGGGAGAGAAAGGAGGGTTGGATACCCCTTGGAGGGGCTGGGAAAGGGGAGAGGGAAAAGGAGAGGGGGGTGAAGGGAAAAAAAGGAAAGGAAAGAAAAAGTAGGTGAGGAAAAGTAGAGGCAGCTTGAGGAAATTGAGAAGCTTATAGTCTTTGATCCTTGGATGCTTTTCCTTATCAGAAACATTTGTGGTGACACCGGTACAAAGGAAGTTCATCATATTACAGACTGCCAGGGCTGCTCGCAGGAATCACTGTCTATTAATTAGCAGCCGCTCTGTCTTGTGGGACACACCAGATCTGAGGCTACATATTACTTGCTTGGATGGCTCTGGGATCCTGTGATGAATCGTTGTGAAGGGGCTGTTGCTCTTTATGGGCTCTGCAGGGATAGCCGAGGCGGTGGGGAGGAGAGTGGGGGGTGGGGTGGGGGAGGAGGACCCTCGTCTCATTCATGAAATATATCTGTATCTATCAATCTGGAGCTGGAGCTGGGGAGGGAGAGGGGAATCTGCTCATTCATGAAGTCTGCAGCTGGGGAGACATTTTTAGCTCATCCATTTTGTGAGTGGATGAGGTCCCAGACTGGGTTGAGCAGCTCGGGGGTTCTTGCAGGGGTTTTGGGGGTGGGGGGGTGGGGGGGTGGAGATGCTTGAGAAGAGGGAAAGAGCTGTTGAGCTCGCGTTTGTTCGGGGTTTTGCTTCGGTTCGGTTTGGTTGGTTTTAATATTCAAAAGGCTAGCCAAGATTTCCTAAAGGCAGGGTGAAGAGGTCGCGCTGGAGAGAGGGGGTTTTCACTCCCCTCAAAAACATCCCAGCCGAGGGATGCTCTCCTCGCACCTTCACCTGTCAACAGAAGGGGAAAATAAAAGGGATTAGGGTTTTTTTTTGCTTTTCGGGGGAGGGTTTCGTAGACGGAGCTGCCTTTCCTATGGCCGGTCGGCTTCACGCCGGAGGTGGGCTAGGGGTAGGCAGGGAGGGTACGGAGAGATGTCCCCCGGCCGCATGGATAGATGGCCCCCAGGCTCCAAGGAGTGATGTCTCTCAGCCCCACAGAGATATGCCCCTTAGCTCCGCAGTAGGATGCTCCTAAACCCGCGGAGAAATGGTCCCCAGGCTCCACGGAAGGATGTTCCAAGAGCTCGTGGAGGGATGGCCTTTCGCCCCGTGGAGGGATGGCCCTTGGCCCCACGGAGGGATGCCACTCAGCTTCAGAGTGGGATACTTCCCAGCCCCACGGAGGGATGTCCTTTAGCTCCACGGAGGGATGCCACTCAGCTTCAGAGTGGGATACCTCCCAGCCCCATTGAAGGATGTCCCCTCAGTCCCACAGCGGGATGCCACTCAGTCCCACCGAAGGCTGCGATGCTCCGCAGCCCCGAGGGAGATTTCGGGGAGCGGGGGAGGCAGAGGAAGCACAAACTATTTTTACACCCAATCTCCCCTTCAAGTGGCCTGTCCCCTGCCCTCGGGCTCGCTCTCTCTGGAAAGAAGGAGGCGGGGGGGTGGGGGTGGAGAGAAAAAAAAACCTTCTTGATTTCCACTCTTCTCTTGTTTTGTGTGTTGGGTTTTGCTTCTTTTTTTTTTCGGTTGCTAAAATTGGCAAGCAGCACTCTGCCTGACCCTGGGGAGCGGGCCTTGAGGGCAGGGCTGCCGGGAGGGGACGGGGGACGGGGGACGAGGGGGACGGACACATACACACACACACACCCGGCAGCCTTCAGCCTTCACTGCCGCTTTTGTCCGGAGACCCTAAAGATCGCGGATCAAAGTGACCTGGTGGCATCTTTAAAAGAGGGAGAGGAGAGGAGAGGGCGGGCTGGGGGTGGGGGTGTGTGAAGCCAGTTATGAAACTGCGGCCCCCAAACCGAGGGAAGGAAAAGAGATGGCGGGGGGGGGAAGCGATGTGCGGGGAGAGGGGGGGAACAACAAAAAAATTCTTCTTCTCCTATTATTCGGAAGGCAAAAGGGAAAAATCCACTCCCGTCCTTTAGCCATTCCCACTGGGATCCAAACCTGGAGAGGAGGGAAAAGTGCGGAGGAGCGGCGGCGATTCCCTCCGTTCCTTATTTATTTATTTAGTTCGTTATTTATTTAATTCGTTCCCATTCTGGAGACGAATCGATTTGCATTTTTATTGGGAATTAAAGGCGAAGGGAGGAAAGTTGACTCGACAAGGATTGCTCATCCAGGAGCTGCTTTTTGCTGCCTCGTGGGTTTGTTTTTTTTTTTAGGAGCAACTCCCTCCTCTCCCCGAGAGGAGTTAAGGGGGGAGGGGGCGGCAAAAAAATTCCTTGGGCGCTTTTTTCTCTTGCCTTAAAGTTAGAAGAAGGTTTCCTTAAATCGTCTGTGCAGCTTCCCACTGTTCCACAGCTTCGGAAAGATTCTTTGGGATATTATATTATATTATATATAATAATAATAATAATAACTATTATTATTATTATTATTATTATTATTATTATTATTATTATTATTATTATTATTATTATTATTATTATTATTATTATTATTCCCCAGCGGAAAAACAAATCAGCTCGACCAGAGGGGTTGGAACTTGGCGTTGCCATAAAGCTGGCTGCATCGTTTTGCATGCTTTAAGTTGCAGCGACGACTTTAAAAGGGAGAGAGGGTGAAGGTCCAAAGGACGCTTCGATGCCGAAGGATGTTTAAGGGGGGGGACACTCATGTTTAAATTCGCTACAATGGTCTCCGGCACATTTGATTGCTCCAGGGGAAAAGGGGGGGTGGGGGGGGAAGGGAAAGAGAGAGAGAGAGAGAGGGAAGGGGGGGGGGAAATCAATAAAAGAAAGAAAGAAACATTGACATGAATAGGAATGGGGGGAACGCTACGGGATTAATAGCCCCCAACCTTTGTAGGGTGTAAATCATCCAAGAGAGGGCAGATAGCCGGAGCTGTTGGTCACTTGAAGGGACTGTATAGATATATAGATGTATAGATACACACCCCGATGTATAGAAGCGAGGATTTAGTGAAAAGCTGGCGTTTTCCCGAGGGATTCCTTCCCCCCCCCCCCTTTTTTTTTTCCCGCGCACGAACTTAATTCTTCTTCGAACCCTCAACCCGACTTCTCCAGAAGATGCTAACCGGCAGCAAATCCAGCTAATTGAAGCTGCTCCTTCTTGGTTTAGTTTCTGGAGGATGTGGATATTTGGGTCGTACCTTGTTGCCTCTTGCTTCTTCCCCCCCCCCGGTTTCTTCCCCCCCGCCCTTAATCTCTATCCAGCCACAAACACTCCCTTGTGCGGGCGGCTGAATGTGCTCGCAGCGGGGTTGAGCTGCAATTCCCATTCCTGAAACTCCAGCAGGAAAAAAAAAAAAAAAAAAGGAGGGGAAAAGTTGAAGCGCGTGGAGGGGGGGGGGGGCGGGTGTTAACAGATGTTGGTTTTTAAACAAACAAACAAACTAACCCTCTTCTTGCCGCCCCTTATTCACTGAAGGGGGGTTGGGAGGCGATGCGAAGAGGGAAAGGCGGTGCAGCCCCAGATTGAGACGCTCAAGGTGATTAAATCCGAGGGGGTGCTCGGGGGAAATGTTTATCACCTATAAAATGGCCAAATCTCGGCGTTTCTCAAGGGGGAAGTGCTCGAAGGTTAGCAGCTCGAAGGTGGACAATCTTCCCCGTCCCTGCTTGGCGAAAGAGAACTTAGCACATCTTCTGGCCGGGAGGGGGTAGAAAATCGGGTGGTGATGGTTGACGTGAGACTCAAATCGCTCCAGCGCCGACCCGAAAAGCCGGGCTGGGTTTAGAGTTCACTTGCAAAGAGTCAAGTGTCCCCCGCCGAGAGAAAAATACCTCGGTCTCCCCCCCCCCCCCCCCCCCCGCCCAACCCTTCCCCGACAGCAGGGAAACCTAAATATTGGCATTATTTTTGCCCTGCGAGGCAGGGGCTGCGGGGCGGGGGTGGTGGGAATAAGCAGAGCCGAACTCCCCCGCTCCTCTTTCGGCCGCTGTGACTTCGTGACTTTTTTCTCGCCGGTTTTAAACTTTCCCCTGGCCGAATTTGATCTTTCTAACTCTTTTGCCACCCTCCCCGCCTCCTCCTCCTCCTCCTCCTCCTCCTCCTTCTTCTTTCTCCCCTCATTTTCTGACCGCGGTTTGTGGTGTGGGTTTTTTTTCCCCCCCCCTCTCTCTCTCTCTCCCCTTCTGTTTTCTCTCCTTAACCTCCTCTCTCTGGTTTTTTTTCCCCTTCCTTGTGTGTGTGTCCGCCTTTCATTTGAAGCCGGGGCTTTACAGCTTGCTACACTTTCTAAGTGCATCAATAGCCACTTTAGAAATACAAACAACTTTTAAAGATAAAATAACCAAACCAGAATGGGACTTTCAATGGGGGAATAGTTGTTGTCCTTTACCATGGAGTGTGCAGCCGCCTCTGCCTAATCCAGCTTTCATTTTCACCGACAAATGCCAAGAATCTATATCTGTCTCCCAACCCCTCGGGAGCTTGATTACACGACAAAAGGCTGCCATTATCCGCAGGAGAAAACAGGGAGGGGACACGGGGGCTCGGGCCTCTGAGGATGAGGGCATCTCCAAACTATTGACTTAGTGGATGAAGTCAAGAGCAAACACGCTGAGATCTAAAGGGGGGAAGGCGCTGGCGGGAGCGGGGAGGGAGAGGGGGGCGCGGTGGTTGTGCTGTGTGATGCTGAGGGAAGGAGAGGAGGAAAAGCAGCAGAAAGTCCTTGAAAGTAGCGCGGAAGGGGAAGGAGAGAGTTTGGGGCGAGCGGGGAATTAATCCAGCTGTGGAGAGGTTTTTCTCCGTCCCTATCCAAGGGGAGGGGGATTTGATCTGGGAAAAGCCCCACTCGCTCTCGGACCCTTTATGATTTCTTTCTCCCCACCTTGTCTTCCCTCGTAGTGACGTTTAATTTGTGAAAAGCTCTTCTCTCCGCTCCCGAAATGCGGAATTTAAGTCTCTCCTCTCTCTGAGAAAATTGAAAAGGAAAAACAAAACAAAACACCCCAAGTCCTGCTCCTGTAATGGTTGGACTCGATGATCTCGAAGGTCTTTTCCAAACTGAATGATTCTATGATTCCCGAAGGCGCTGCCGGGCTGGTGCGGGCTGTTCCCAGCCCCGCCAACGTGAGCATCCTCCCCGAGGCTGGGCGCAGGCTGCAGGTACCCCAAGAGAATCACACCCCGCCAAATCTGGGCTGGCAGAGGGCATGGGGAAATCCATCCTCATCCTCTCTGCCGCGTAAGCCCGGTGGTCAGGCTCTGCTTTCCTTCACCAAACTGGGAATAAACTGGGTCAAGGTCTCGGCTGCGCGTTTGGCCAAGGAGCCAGCCAGGCTCGCTCCCCGGCCTCAGCCCCGCGATGTTGGGTTGTGAATTAGGGGCTGCGAGGGATCTAGGAGAGGAGGGGGAACCTGCTTGCGAAACCCCCGCGGATCTGGCAGGGAGGAAAAGTCCCCCAGGCCGCTGCTTTTCAGGTTGAACTGGCCGCGTTGTGCATGACTGCCTCATTAGCCACTGCTGAGCTGGGATTTGAGGTCCAGGCTCATCCCAGCCCGGCCTGCCGTGGACAAAAGTGATTTCAACCCTCTCTGCAGTTTATCTGGGTCACCTCGGGAGAAATCCTTCGGGTCGGGAGAGTCCTTAGGAGGAGGACCAAAAGAGTCCTACCGCCTTTTAATTACTCTTTAAAGTGGAGGTTCCCTTTAAAGAGCTGCTTTGGGGTGCAAGAGCTGCCTTTGGTGTAAGAACTGGTTTTGGCTCCAAGAGCCGGTTTTGGTGCGAGGGCTACCTTTGAGCATCTCCCATCCCCGGCCGAAGCTGGAGAGCCAAAAAAACCTGCTCCAGCTTTAAGGAATTTTAAAGTGTGGAGCGATGTGGTCTGGGCTGGACCCTGTGAACACTCCCCGTCTGGTGTAATCACAGAAGTATTGAACAAAAACTAGAAGGTGTTCGGGGAGGTGGGAAGAACCCGGAGGATCCTATTTAAATTACAACAGTACTTCCCCCAAAAAAGAAACGCCTGAATTAATCTCTTAAGTAAAAAAATCATCTTTGGGGAGAGCAAGATGGGTTCAGGGCTTGGCTGGGCTTTTCCTCCTTGCTGGGTGGATTATTTTATGTTATTTACTATTTTTTCTCTCTCCCCCACCCCGCTTTGAACCTGCTGTTGGCGGCGGGATGCCGAGCTGGGAGCAGGGTAGGGAAGGTTCCCTCGCTGTGGAACGGTGGCTTTTGCTTTGGGAAAGCTGCGCGGCATCTCTCCCGGCTTTGCGATTCTAGGGACAGGCAGGGAAAGAGCAGCTGCTGCGAGGGGTGGGGGTGGAAGAAAGAGGCGGGGGGGGGGGGAAGAAAAAGTATTAGGAGTAAGGAAAAAGAAGAAAAAATCCTGGTAATCTTGGGATGTCTATAATCTACGTCTCCCTGAATCCCAAAAGGCAGCGGCCCCGGCTCTCTGATTTATTTTTACGCTCGCTTAGTTTGCATCCCAAAGAAGTAAACTGCTATTTTTAACCGCTGGTTTAAAGCTTAATTAAAAGCCCCTAAACTGATTGTTTTGAAAATTGATTTAGAGGAATTGCCCCAGGGCTGAGCCGCTTCTCTAAGCCAAGTTGTGGTCCCAGGGCTCGTACTGGTGTCTTGAGTCGTTAACCCCGCCGAGGCAGGAGTCGCCGGGTAGGGATGTGACACATGGGCCAGCGGGGTCCACTGCACCCTCGGCAAAGAAAGGTCCTTTGTTAGTCCCCGCTGCTGGCCTGCTCGGGTGGATCTCCGCTGGTTTCCTGGAGTTACGAGGTTTAATTGAATTAAGGGAAAGCATCTGAGATGCTTGTGACAGCGGGATGGGAGAGCTCATCCTTTCATCTGCAGAACTTGAGGGGCTGGAGGATGGGAGGGTGGATACAGAAGGAGGACCACGCCACCTCCAAAAGTGGGGACGGGTTTTTTTTTTGGTGTCCAGATCCTTTTTCTCTCCCGACCAATCTCCACACACACCCCCCACACACACCCCACAGCCATCTGCTCCCGGCAGAGCAGCCCTGAGATGCTGCCGAGCCACCGCTTGCTGTAATTATCTTCAATTGCTTCCCCGGGAGAAGGGGCTTTACCTGCTTAAAAGGGGTGAAATGAAAGTTGGTTTGAAGGCTTTGGAAGTGGGGAGGGGGAAGGTTGGGAAGGGAAGTGGCATTTCAGCCCCGTAATTAGATGTAAACAAGAATAGAGACGGGGCTCCATGGTCAGACAACTTGATTGTTGAGGGATTAACACCTAAGTAAACCAATAAAGGCTCCGCGTTACTGGCGAGAAGGCTGCGGGCCAGGCAGGGGCTGGGTAAGACTATCGAGAGCCTAATGGGCTCCCCGCCGCCAGAGCCAGGGCAGAATATTAATAAACCCCCGGGAAAAAACAAAACCCAGCGGGTTACTCCCGGCGGGGACACGTGTGGGGCCAGCCCTGCGATTTTAGGAGCTCGGTTTGTCAGGCTCTTGGCAAAGGCTGGAATTGTTCGCGGTGTTTCTGCTGCCTGGGGAGCGAAGGGTGATGCCCTTCATCTTCATTGGGATGCCTCCAGGTAGGCGCCCATCGTTCCCTGGCACCCATCGCCGCCTGGCACCCGTCATTGCCTGCCGCTCAGCACTACCTGGCACCCAGCGCCCTGTTAATTAATGAAATCAAGGATTCAGAAGGGAATCTCCCCACTACATATAGGGTAGAGCGTTCCCGGGTATCATCACCTCCATCCCCGTAGACGGAACTAGTTCTTTTCCGTTGCAGGTTCTTCCAACCCTTTAGCTTTTCCACCCTTCTTTATCAATAGTTTTAAACCCCCCAATTCCTTCACCTCTGCGAGCAGGACAATTCCCCTCCTCCCTCCCCCCCCGCAGGTTCCTCCAACCCTTTGGTTTCTCCATCTCTTCTTTTTAATAATAGCTTTAAAAACCCCCAAATCCTTCAGAGCCAGCTTGAGCAAAACCCTTCTGGGCGTAGCCGTCCAGGTTTGCCTCCAACTGGGCTTTTGTCGTCGTTTCTTTTCCTCCTCTGTTGGTATTTCCCCCTCCTTACACCTTCCCTCCAGCCTTGGCCAGACTTGAGTGGATGGAGGAGTTTAACCTTTGGTGGAAAAAAGCGCCAACCCCCTTCCCCCTCCCCCAAATCCAGTCTGGGCTGAAGTGATGCTGTGGTACCTGTAAGCCTCATTTCCGTGGCTTTCTGCTGGCGTGGATTTGGGGGGTAGTGGGGGTGGTGGTGTGTGGGGATACCTGAAAAGCTCAGAGTCAAACTGAGTTCAATAACTTGGGTCTGTTTTGTTTTCTTCCCTCTCCTCAGCCTTCCAGTGGGCTCTTTCCCCTCTAATATCGGAGCACTCTAGGGTGTGGGTATTTCTTCCTCCTGATTGCAAATAACCGAAAGATTAGCACCAGCAGCTGTTTGGAATTGGAACAATGGAGAGACCTAGGAAGTGGAGAAATTGAAAAAGGAGAACAACTCCCCCCAGCCCCCTTCCCCTCCCCTCTCCTTCCTCCCCTTCTCCTAATCACCCAGCTCAAAGTTCACCAAGTCAGACTGCGTGACTTAACGTGACCTCCACCTCGGCTTCACAGGGCTGTTTGCTTATATGAAGGTCGGCGGGGGAGGCAGAAAGAGAGAGGGAAAGGGGTGGAAGAGGAGAAAAAAAAAGGGCAGGGTGGGGGCGATAGAAGAGAGTTTAATGAAATTTCCGATCGAAACGCGAGGTTAGTGCGTGGCTGGGCCCTTCCCTCTGGCTGCCGCCTGCTCTTGGTCCTTATCTTGTAGGGTAGGTTCCCTACCCCCATCCCCTTCCTCTTTTCTTTTAGGGGGTTCCATACTCCCTCCTCTTTAGAGGACGGACCCGAGGCTCGTTTAGGGGATTCCATAGCCCCCCGCCCTTCTCCCCAGAGTACAGTCCCAAGGCTCGTTTAGGTGCATAAGGCAGATTTAGGGTGTCCCTTAGCCACTCATCCTTTTCAGCGCGGAGACTCCTTTAGGGGTTCTCTACCCCCTTCCATCCTCTTCGGGAGACAGCCCTGAGGCTCGTTTATGCACTCAGGGCAGGTTTAGGGGTTCTCTACCTCCTCACCCTCCCCTGAGGGGTCTCCATTCTCCATTCCGGGGACCCATTCCTGTAAGAAGCGCCGGGGCTGGGTTGATCCTCCGCGGGCTGCGGGTCCGCGGTGGGGCAGGACGGCTGTATGTGTGTGGGGTGCCCCTCGCTGTGGGACACGAAGTGGGGGGTGATCCCCTCTGTGGGGCACGGGGCTCGGGTTCACACAGCAGCCTTGGCTCTCCGCTGGCTGCTGAAGTGTGAGAGCGGCTGAGCTGTCAGGAGGGGTTTGAATGGGATCCCCTAATGGATTTGACTCGGAAATCTCGACTTGACCAGTTTTTTCCTCTTTAAAACAAACTCATTAAACTTGTCAACACTCATTAGAGCCTTAAAACGCTGAACTGGAGTCACTGGGGAGAGCGGTTGGTGGGGGGCTGCCTAGGGAAGGAGAGGAGGCGGGGGGAAGGTTTGTAGCCGAGCATCGCCTCCGAGCCGGGCTGCAGCGGGGCTGCCTCGGCTTTGCGGGGAGGGAGAGAAGGGCTGCCAGGGAAATAAACGCCTTAAAAGAGAAATCAAGGGAGGAGAGAAGCAGCCGGCAAGGGGAGGGGGTTGTGTCTTAGAAATAGGGGCATCTCCGTACCCCCCTCTCTCTCCCCCCCCCCCCCCCCCCCCGCCACTAGGCTCCACTACAAAGGAGGCGCCGGGGAAAGGGGAGGGATTCGAAGGCTGCCAGAGCATTGAGTTTGGGGACATTCCCTGCGATTTGAAAAGTGGGAGTTTTTTTTTTTTTTTTGGGGGGGGGGGGGGGGGGAGATCTGCCGGGCTGTGATTTCTGCAATCGCCCGGGGAAGGGGGGAACGGAGAGGGAAAGGTTAGAGGCAGCTTTCAGCCCTAAATCCCCTGGAAATGAGCCTGGTCTCCGAAATTCCTTCCCAATCCCCCTACCCAAAATATTTTGAGAGCTGTAAAATTAGTCGGAGATCGTCTTAATTCTGTCGGCAGGACGAAAATTGCTTGGGGAAAGCGGGGGGCGGGGTGGGGGTGGAGGTCGGAGGCGGCGGGGGCGCAATTAAACGCCGTGCATTTCTCTCTTTCTTTTGAACACAGGTTTCTGTTTGGGGGTCGATTCGGATTTTTTTTTTGCGGGGGTGGGGTGGGGGGAGGTTTAAAGGGTTTATTCTGACGCTTTTCAAGCCTCGGTTCCCCTTTAAGGGGAGAGAGAGAGAGAGAGAGAGAGAGAGAGAGAGAGAGAGAGAGAGAGAAATAAACCAACCCACCAAAATCCAACCCCCCACCCCTATCAAAAAAACAACATAAAATAAAGAGGCAGCTTCGAGACCCTTCTGTTATTCCCCTCTCTGAGAATGAGAACATCAGCTATTCAAGCGTATTGATGAACTCCCCCAAAAAGTTTATTAAGAGAAGCCAAAACAAAAGGACTAAAGGCCGCAGGCAACTGGACAGACAGTTTATAAACTAAGGTCCCATTGTCCCCCCGAGGCAGATGCATGAATACCTCTGAATGGGTCCCTTTGGAGTGACAAGATCAAGCCAGACAACAGCATGTTAAAAGGAAGGAGCGCTGTTTTCTCTTTTCCACCAACCCAAAGATCTGCTCCCCCTACTCCTTCTGCATTAATGTACATCTGCAGGGGGAGGAATAAATAGCTCCTTAGGATCGGCGGCCTTCGGGGGTTGTTTTTTTTTCCCCTTCTTCCCACCCCCAGCACTGGTTCTTTGCACCATATGCTGCAGATCAGGCCTCCTTTCTCCCCAGCCTCCAGCCAAGCAGTCGCCTAAAATGATCCCCAGCAATCGAAAACTTTCTTCCCTCCCTCCCTTCCCTCCCCCCCCCTCCCCCTTTTTCCTCCCTTTTCTCTCCTCCTTTCCTTCCCCTCGCCGCTGTTGAAATCGCGATTTACGGTCTGCTTGTCTAGGAGATCCCTCGTGGTCAATTAGGTTCGCACAGAGCAATTTAACTAATAGGCTTTGATGGATTTATTTTATTTCTTATTTATTTCCTTTTTTTTTCCTTTTCCTTTCATTTTCCTCCCCGTTTTCCGCTTTTTTCCACTTTCCCCCCTTTTTTCCCCCTTTTCCCCCTTTTCTTCCTTTCCCACCTTTCCCCCTTTCCCATCCCTTTCCCCTCCTTTTCCCCCTTTCCCCTTTTTCCCCCTTTCCCCCCCTTGTCCCCCCTTTTCTCCCCCTTTTCTCCCCCTTTTTTCTCCCCTTTCTCCCCCTTTTCCCCCTTCCCCCACTGTCCCCCTTTTCTCCCCCTTTTTTCTCCCCTTTCTCTCCCCTTCTCCCCTTTTTCTTCCCTTTCCCCCTTTTCCACCCTTTTCCCCCCTTTTTCCCCCTTTTCCCCCCCTTTCCCCTTTTCCCCTTCCCCCTTTTTTCCCTTTCCCCCTTTTTCCCCTTCCCCCTTTCCCCCTTTCCCCCTTTTTTCCCCCCTTTCCCCCTTTTTCCCACCTTTCCCCCCTTTTCCACCCTTTCCCCCCTTTTTCCCTTTTTCCCCCTTTTCCCCTTTTCCCCTCCCCCCTTTTCCCCCCCCTTTTCCCCTTTCCCCCTTTTTCCCCTTTCCCCCTTTTTCCCCTTTCCCCCTTTTCCCCCTTTCCCCCTTTTTCCCCCTTTCCCCCTTTTTCCCACCTTTCCCCCTTTTTTCCCCTCTTTCCCCCCTTTACCCCTCTCCCCCTTCCCCCTTTTTTCTCCCCTTTTTCTTCCTTTCCCCCCCCCTTTCCCCCCTTCCCAACCTTTTTTCCCTTTCTACCTCCTTTTTTCCCTTTCTTCCCTCCTTTTTTCCCTCTTCCCTCCTTTTTTCCCCCATTCCCCCTTTTTTCCCCATTCCCCCCTTTTTTCCCCATTCCCCCCTTTTTTCCCCATTCCCCCTTTTTTTTCCCCTTCTACCCCCTTTTTTTCCCTTCCCCCCCTTTTTTCCCCATTCCCTCCCTTTTTCCATTCCCTCCTCCCCTCTTCCCTCCCCTCCCCCCGCCCCAGGATATCCTTTGCACTGTCAGGAGGTGGTGGTAGTCGTGAGGAGAAACAACCCCAAGCAGCCTGTGGCAGGAGGTGGCAAACCTGACAGTGGGTGCCTGGAAAAGTCCCCCAGAGGCGTGCCCCAAACCTGCTCTTGCAGGTCCCTTATTCTTTCACCATCTGCTTCTGGCTGCAGGGTTCGTGTCACCAGCAGGGTCAGGCAGCACTTGGATAAATCTGGGTGATTCTGAGCCCTTTTGGGTTCTCCCAGTAAGATCACACTGAGCTGGATGAGCAACCTGGTTCCATCTATCCATCTCCTTCAGGTGTTTTCTACCTTCACTAAGGTTCACTCAGAGAGCTTTGTAAAAGCCTTGGAAGGGCAGAGGGGCTTTAGTGTGTGTTTGCAGTTGGTGGTCACGTAGCTTTAGGACCTTGGGGTGTTTTGTTGCCTGGAGAGTGGGAAAAGAAGTAAAAAGTGAGTTCCTGGTCACTTTGGCCCTCAAAAGAACCTCTAAAAGCACGGAGCACAAGAAGTCAGGCCTTGGAATGGGTTACTCAGGGAGGTGGTGGAGTCACTATCCTTGGAGGTGTTCAAGAAATGTGTGGACAAGGCACCTGGGGACATGGTTTGATGGCCATGGTGGTGTCAGGTCAATGGTTGGATTGGATGATCTTAGAGTTCTTTTCCAACCCAACCAACTCCTATTCTACTCTACTCTACTCTACTCTACTCTACTCTACTCTACTCTACTCTACTCTACTCTACTCTACTCTACTCTACTCTACTCTATTCTATTCTATTCTATTCTATTCTATTCTATTCTATTCTATTCCATTCCATTCCATTCCATTCCATTCCACCCTATCCTATCCTATCCTATCCTATCCTATCCTATCCTATCCTATCCTATCCTATCCTATTCCATCCTATCCTATCCTATCCTTTCCTATCCTATCCTATCCTATCCTATCCTATCCTATCCTATCCTATCCTATCCTATCCTATCCTATCCTATCCTATTCCATCCTATCCTATCCTATCTTATCTTATCCTATCCTATCCTATCCTATCCTATCCTATCCTATCCTATCCTATCCTATGATCCTGCCCAAGCAGGATGTAAACCTGAACAGAGAAATTCCCCACTTCCCAAAGGTCCCAATCCTCACCTTCACATCCCAGCCCTGGGTGTTTTGGGGTGCCCTCCGTCCCTGTTGTCACAACAAGGAGATCCCTTTGAGCTGGGAGCATCTCAGCCTGGCTGCCTCGGTGAGTTGCAAGGACGTTGCAGGGGCTGGTGGATCACTCTTGGCTGGTCTGTGGGGCTTGCAGAGTCTGTTTGCACACTCTTTAATGAGAGACAGTTCCCAGCCCTGGGGTGGGAGGTCAAGTGATGATAATAATAATAAAATTACCTCCCTTTTCCCCAGCCTCACCTTCCCCTCTGCGGCGGAAGAGTTGCTATTTCATGGCTGGCTGAAGCCAAACTTCCCTCAAGGGGGTTATGACCTTTCCAACCTGTACTTAGAAGCTTTCCAAAGGAGACTTGCTCCTGGAGAGCTGACCTGAACAGAGGCTTGAGCCCCAAGGGCAAACCCAATCTATTTAAAAAAACCCACCAAACCCAAACCTAAAACAGTGGCAGGGAAGAGAAGAAACAGTGAGGAAGGGGGCAGGGGGGGAAAAATAACAACCAGAGCAGAAGTGTTTCCCAGTTAGGGAAGTGCCTGCATAAAGAGCTGGGACAATGGTTTGTAGGAACCTGATGAGCAGTTTTGGTGGCAGCCCTCCCCTGTCACTCTTTGTGAACCCAAGGAGAAACTTCTTCCCAGAGAGAGTTGTTGGCCATTGGGATGTGCTGCCCAGGGAGGTGGTGGAGTCCCCATCCCTGGAGGTGTTCAAGAGGGGATTGGACGTGGCACTTGGAGCCATGGTTTAGCTGTCATGAGGTCTTGGGTGACAGGATGGACTTGATGATCTTTGAGGTCTTTTCCAACCTTATTGATTCTATGATTCTAAGGAAGGCTTTAGCATCAGCTGAGCATCCCCATCTTCAGCTGTGCTTTGGTGGCAGTGATGCTTTCCCAACAGGGATGTGGTGACTGCATCATTCTGCCTCAGATTAGGTTCAGGATAAACCTACTCACAGGCCCAAGCCCAGGCCCTGTTTGTAGGGTTCATCTTGGGTTGGCAATTTGGTCCTGTGGTAGGACTGATTTGGCTTCTGCCTCTTCATCCATGTTTGATTATATCATAGAGCCATGGAGTCATAGAGTGATAGTATCATAGAGTCATAGTCATAGAGTCATAGAGTCATGGAATCATAGGGTCATAGAGTCATAGTCATAGAATCATGGAGTCATGGAGTCATAGAATCATAGAGTCATAGAGTCATGGAGTCATAGTCAGAATCATAGAGTCATGGAGTCATAGAGTCAGGGAGTCATGGAGTCATAGTGTCATGGAGTCATAGAGTCATAGTCATAGTGTCATAGAGTCATTGTCAGAGTCATGGAGTCACGGAGTCATAGTGTCATAGAGTCATAGAGTCATAGTCATAGACTCATAGAGTCAATGAGTCATAGAATCATAGAGTCATAGAGTCATAGTCATAGAGCTATAGAATCATAGAGTCATAGAGTCATGGAGTCATGGAGTCATAGTGTCATGGAGTCATAGAGTCATAGAGTCATAGTGTCATGGAGTCATAGAGTCATAGAGTCATAGTCATAGACTCATAGAGTCAATGAGTCATAGAATCATAGAGTCATAGAATCAGAGTCATAGAGTCATAGTCATAGAGCCATAGAACCATAGAGTCATAGAGTCATGGAGTCATGGAGTCATAGTGTCATGGAGTCATAGAGTCATGGAGCCATAGAATCATAGAGTCATAGAGTCATAATCAGAATCATAGAGTCATAGAGTCATGGAGTCATAGTCATAGAGTCATAGTCAGACTCATAGAGTCAATGAGTCATAGAATCATAGAGTCATAGAATCAGAGTCATAGAGTCATAGTCATGGATCCATAGAATCATAGAGTCAGAGTCATGGACTCATGGAGTCATAGAGTCATGGAGTCATAGTCATGGAGTCAGAGTCATAGTGTCATAGAGTCATAGAGTCATAGAGTCATAGAGTCATAGTCATAGAGTCATAAAATAGCCTGGGCTGGAAGGGACCCCCAAAGGTCATCCAGTGTGACCTCCCCACAGTCAGCAGGGACATCCTCAACTAGATCAGGCTGCCCAGAGCCTCGTTGAGCCTCACCTTGACTGTCTCCAGGGAAGGGACCTCAGCCACCTCCTTGGGCAACCTGTTCCAGTGATCAGAGGAAAGATCACTCTGAGTGTCCAATCTCAGAATTACTTTGATTGGAAGGGACCTCTAAGACCAAGCCCAACCATCAACCAAGGTCAACCATAGCCATCACTCCCTGTCCCAAAACGCTGACTGAAGGAAATGGATTGATGGTTAGGCTCAGATTTGTGCAGGACTGCATCCTCTGCAGCCCTTCAGGTGCAGGACTTGAGTTGTTTTCTTTCCTTTTGGGCTTTCCACGAGGTGCATTTGCCTGAAAGCATCACAGATGAGGCTGGGGAGAGGGGGAAAAAAACACCCAAAACCCAACAGAACAGATGAGGAGCTTGGAAAGGACCTCTAAGATCAAGCCCAACCATCAACCAAGGGCCACCATAGCCATCACTCCCCGTCCCAAAATGCTGACTGAAGGAAATGGACTGATGGTTAGGCTCAGATTTGTGCAGGACTGCATCCTCTGCAGCCCTTCAGGTGCAGGACTTGAGTTGTTTTCTTTCCTTTTGGGCTTTCCACGAGGTGCATTTGCCTGAAAGCATCACAAATGAGGCTGGGGAGAGGGGGAAAAAAAACCCCCAAAACCCAACAGAACAGATGAGGAGCTTGGAAAGGACCTCTAAGATCAAGCCCAACCATCAACCAAGGGCCACCATAGCCATCACTCCCCATCCCAAAATGCTGACTGGAGGAAATGGATTGATGGTTAGGCTCAGATTTGTGCAGGACTGCATCCTCTGCAGCCCTTCAGGTGCAGGACTTGAGTTGTTTTCTTTCCTTTTGGGCTTTCCACGAGGTGCATTTGCCTGAAAGCATCACAGATGAGGCTGGGGAGAGGGCAAAACAAAAAACCCAAAACCCAACAGAACAGATGAGGAGCTTGGAAAGGACCTCTAAGATCAAGCCCAACCATCAACCAAGGGCCACCATAGCCATCAATCCCTGTCCCAAAATGCTGACTGGAGGAAATGGACTGAAAGCATCACAGATGTGGCTGGGGAGAGGGGAAAAAAAAAACCCCAAAACCCAACAAAACAGATGAGGAGCTTGAGGTGATGAAGACCAACAGATTTTGGGCCACTCCTGTTCCTGCAGCAGCTCCCTGAGGCATTTCAAAGGGAATAAAAAGAAAGGGGAAAACACAAACACCACCATCAAGCCACAGAGGCAGTCAAGCAGGCCAATCCCAGCCATCCCAAAGTCCCATTTAGCTGCTTGCCTGATCTCCTTCTATGATCAGGTGACCCACCTGGTGGATGTGGGGAGGCCTGTGGGTGTGGTCTACCTGGACCTCAGCAAGGCCTTTGACACAGTCCCCCACAGCAAACTCCTGGCCAAGCTGGCAGCCCCTGGCTTGGACAGGATCACACTGTGCTGGGTTAGGAACTGGCTGGAGGGCCGAGCCCAGAGAGTGGTGGTGAATGGTGCCACATCCAGCTGGCAGCCAGGCACTAGTGGTGTGCCCCAAGGATCAGTGCTGGGCCCCATGCTCTTCAACATCTTTATTGATGATCTGGATGAGGGCATTGAGTCCATCATCAGTAAATTTGCAGATGACACCAAGCTGGGGGCAGGAGTTGATCTGCTGGAGGGCAGAGAGGCTTTGCAGAGGGACCTCGACAGGCTGGACAGATGGGCAGAGGCCAAGGGCATGAGATTTAACACATCCAAGTGCCGGGCTCTGCACATTGGCCACAGCAACCCCAGGCAGTGCTACAGGCTGGGGTCAGAGTGGCTGAGAGCAGCCAGGCAGAGAGGGACCTGGGGGTGCTGGTTGATTGTAGGCTGAACATGAGCCTGCAGTGTGCCCAGGCAGCCAAGAAGGCCAAGGGCATCCTGGCCTGCATTAGGAATAGTATGGCCAGCAGGAGCGGGGAGGTCATTGTGCCCCTGTGCTCTGCAATGGTTAGGCCACACCTTGAGTACTGTGTCCAGTTCTGGGCCCCTCAGTTTAAGAAGGACATCGAGACACTTGAAGGTGTCCAGAGAAGGGCAACAAGGCTGGGGAGAGGCCTTGAGCACAGCCCTGTGAGGAGAGGCTGAGGGAGCTGGGGTTGTTTAGCCTGGAGAGGAGGAGGCTCAGGGGCGACCTCATTACTCTCTACAACTACCTGAAGGGTGGTTGCAGCCAGGAAGGGGTTGGCCTCTTCTCCCTAGCAACCAGCAGAAGAACAAGGGGACACAGTCTCAAGCTGCACCAGGGGAAGTTTAGGCTGGAGGTGAGGAGAAAGTTCTTCACCGAGAGAGTGATTCGCCATTGGAATGTGCTGCCCAGGGAGGTGGTGGAGTTGCTGTCCCTGGAGGTGTTCAAGAGGGGACTGGATGTGGCACTTGGTGCCATGGTCTAGTTGTGAGGTTTGTGGTTACAGGTTGGACTCGATGATCTTCAAGGTCTCTTCCAACCTTGGTAATTCTATTCTATTCTATTCTATTCTATTCTATTCTATTCTATTCTATTCTATTCTATTCTATTCTATTCTATTCTATTCTATTCTATTCTATTCTATTCTATTCTATTCTCACTTGTTGCTGATTCCAGCCCAGCAGGTGTTGTCAGCCCTGGCTGATTGCTGCTATTTCGCCAGTGCCCACTGCTGCGCCTGGCGCTCGGCGGCCACCTGCAGATGGGAGCCAACCTCTGCCCCCCCCGAGGAGATACCCAACCAAATCAGACTTAACACTTCCAGAGAAGGGCCATGAGGAGGAGCAGAGGGCTGGAGCATCCCTCCTATGAGGACAGGCTGAGGGAGTTGGGGTTGTGCAGTCTGGAGAAGAGAAGGCTCCCAGGAGACCTAATTGTGGCCTCTTCAGGATCTGCAGGGGGCTTCAAGAAAGCTGGGGAGGGACTTTTGAGGGTGTGAGGGAGGGATAGGACTGGGGGGATGGAGCAAAACTAGAAGTGGGGAGACTGAGCTTGGCTGTGAGGAAGAAGTTGTTCCCCAGGAGGGTGGTGAGAGCCTGGCACAGGCTGCCCAGGGAGGTGGTGGAAGCCTCCTGCCTGGAGGTGTTTGCAGCCAGGCTGGAGGTGGCTGTGAGCAACCTGCTGCAGTGTGAGGTGTCCCTGGCCATGGCAGGGGAGTTGGAACTGGCTAAGCCTTGAGCTCCCTTCCAACCCTAACAATTCCATGCTTCTAACACAGCAGCAGATGTTGATGCTCAGCATATGGGGCTGAGAGGGGAGTGGAAAGAGAGAGATTCAAAGGCACAAACGTATCTGGGGCAATCTCCTGGCATGAAACCCCAGCACCTGCTGGCTCCTTGGTTGGCTTTTGGAGGAGAAGCAGGAGAAATGGCTCTGTGTTTGTGAGCATGGGGCCTGTGGTAGGGAGCAAGGTAGGGCATCCTGGCTTGCTTTGAGGGCGGCATGGATGAATGTTATTTGCATAGAATGATAGAATTGTTTTGGTTGGAAGAGGCTTTTAGGATCGTGGAGTCCAACTGTCAACCTGAGAGCACCATGTCCCCAAGTGCCATGGCCACAGGTTTCTTGAACACCTCCAGGGATGGGGACTCCACCACCTCCCTGGGCAGCCTGTTCCAATGCCTGACTACTCCTGCAGTGGAGAATTTCATCCTGATGCCCAACCCAAACTTCCCCTGCTGCAATTTCAGGCCATTTCCTCTCCTTCTATCACCTGATACCAGGGAGAAGAGACCAACCCTCTCCTCACCCCAGTCTCCTTTCAGAGAGCAGTGAGGTCTCCCCTCAGCCTCCTTCTTCCCTCCGGGCTGAACAACCCCAGGGCCCTCAGCTGCTCCTCACCCTGTTCTCCAGACCCTCCCCCAGCTTTGTTGCCCTTAATGCTCTTTGTTGCATGAGGGTAGGGCCTGAGGTAGGGCATCACACCTTGCTCTGAGGATGGGATGGGTGGATCAATATCATTAGGATGAGGGTAGGGACCAAGGTCTACTCACACCTTGCTTTGAGGATGGGATGGATCAATATCATTAGGATGAGGGTGGGGACCAAGGTCTAATCACACCTTGTTTTGAGGATGGGATGGATGAATATCACTTGGATGAGGGTGGGGACCAAGGTCTAATCACACCTTGTTTTGAGGATGGGATGGATGAATATCACTTGGAAGGTCTATTCACACCTTGCTCTGAGGATGGGATGGATGAATATCATTTGGATGACGGTGGGGACCAAGGTCTAATCACACCTTGTTTTGAGGATGGGATGGATGAATATCACTTGGAAGGTCTATTCACACCTTGCTCTGAGGATGGGATGGATGAATATCATTTGGATGAGGGTAGGGACCAAGGTCTAATCACACCTTGCTTTGGGGATGGGATGGATGAATATTACTTGCTTCTGGGGATGGGATGGATGATTATTATTTGCTTCATGGGCCAGGAGTGAGGTTTGGAGCCGTTGCATCCAGCAGGGTGTGGATGCAGAGGCAGAGGCAGGCTGCAGCAGAGAAAAGAGCCAGGGGATAAGAGAAATGAAGCAGCTTGCCCAGGTTTCACGTGGGGCATCAGCAGCAAAAGCCAAGGCTGGAACCTTGCGTGAAAATTACTAAGCAGAGCCCCATCCACAGCTTTCCCTTTCTGCCTTCAAAACCTGCTGGCTTTAGGCAGGCAAATTCCTGTGCTATCTGCAGGACTTTCACCCAAAGATTGAATGTGGCCCTGGAGATTTGGCTGTTTCCTTTAGAAGCAAATCAGCTCACAGAGCAAACAACTAAGATGCTGCCTGGAAATAAAACACATTTCCAGCTTAGGCCTGCAAAGGGCTTACGTCTGTGGGTGACTTGAGCCAAATGAGTCATCCCATCCCATGTCTGTGAGAGGATTCCCCCATGTAAGCAAAATTGACCAATATGACAGTTCTAGGGATTGGGCCAGGCATTGGTAAGAAGCATTCCACTCCCCCCCAGGGAAGCATTCCCCAGCTGAAGGAGAGGAGGCTGTGCTGGGGAAAAGAAACCAGCTGGGTGAAACCTAAACAGCCTCCTCCTTGTCTCAGGCTTTGAAAGACAAGAGCCCTGAACCCAGGGCCTGGTCACCACTTAGCTGGTGGTGGTGGTGGTGTAAAATGCAAAGTGACCCCCATGGAGTTGTTTGAAGAAGGCTGGGCCCTGCTGTAAAGCTCCCTAAACTGGGCTCTCCCCCTTATCCCCCTTATCCCCCCCCCCCCCCCAAATCCTGCCAAATCCTTCTCTCCCCCATCCCCTCCTTCCTGGTGTGTCTGAAGTGATTTGGGGTTTTAATGCAGGGCCTGGAGCTCATTCCTCTCGTATTCATGGCATCAAACAAGAGGCTGCTGCCCCCAGCTGGGTTCCTTGAACTCCGAAGCCAAGCTCCACTCAATATTACCTTAATTAATTAACCAAAGAGACAATGGCTTTTGAGGTCTCACCTCTGGTTCCAGGGAGGGGAGCCTTTGGACAGAGCCCTGCCATAAACTAATTCCAAGTTTCCAGCAAGGAGTCCTAGTGGGGGAAGAGTTAAGTGACACTTAGTCACTTGCTTACCAAGGCAATTTATGTCATGTTTGGGGTGGTTTTTTGTGTCGGTTGGGGGGGGTTTCTTTGTGTGTGTGGTGGTTGGTTTTTCTCCCTCACCTTCTGTCTGCAGCACTGAAAACTCTGTTGGGGGTGGAGGAGGAGGAGGAGGAGGAGATTTGCATTAACCATTGAAATCAAAGCACATTCCCATCTGAAAAAATACCACTTCAGAGCTTTTTTTTTTCTTGGTGGTGTCTTCTTTTTCTCCCCTCCTCCTCCTCCTCCTCCTCCTCCTCCTCCTCCTCTTCCTCTTCCTCCTCTCCTTCTCTGTTTCTTTCTCTCCCTCTCTTTTTTTTTTCTTCTCAGTCACAAAAAAACTTCTTGAAGCTTCCCAGGTTCAACATAACAAATCTGAGCTTTGAAGCCTGGAAAGTGCCAGGAAGAGCTACAGGCAACAGCAGCAACAACAACATAATATACTTGAAGGCTCCTGTGTCTGTTCTGAATGTTGTGGGTGGGGTGTTGATGTTCCTCCTTATTTTGTCTCCCCTTGCATCTGCTGGGTAGGTGTTGGCTGGGGGTGTGTGTGTGTGTGTGTGGGTTTATTCCACCCAGCAAGCAGCATTTTGTAGCAGCAAGGCAAATGCTTGCAAAGGTCACAGGGAGATGTGAGCAGCTGGAAAATCAATCTGGGAGCATCTGTGTGGCACCAGTGCATCGTGGCTGGACGTGTGTCGGGCCCCATCCTCTTCAATGTCTTCACTGATGATCTGGATGAGGGGATTGAGACAGTCATCAGCAAATTGGCAGATGACACCAAGCTGGGAGCAGATGTTGGTCAGTTAGAGGGCAGAAGGGCTCTGCAGAGGGACCTCGACTGACTGGACAGATGGGCAGAGTCCAATCAGATGACGTTCAACAAGTCCATGTGCCAGGTGCTGCACTTTGGCCACAGCAACCCCAGGCCGAGCTACAGGTTGGGGTCAGAGTGGCTGAGAGCTGCCAGGCAGAGAGAGACCTGGGGGTGCTGATCGGCAGCCGACTGAACAGGAGCCAGCAGTGTGCCCAGGTGGCCAAGAAGGCCAATGGCATCCTGGCCTGCATTAGGAATAGTGTGGCCAGCAGGAGCAGGGAGGTCATTGTGCCCTGTGCTCAGCATTGGTTAGGCCACACCTGGAGTCTTGTGTCCAGTTCTGGGCCCCTCAGTTTCAGAAGGACATCGAGACACTTGAAGGTGTCCAGAGAAGGGCAACAAGGCTGGGGAGAGGCCTTGAGCACAGCCCTGGGAGGAGAGGCTGAGGGAGTTGGGGTTGCTTAGCCTGGAGAAGAGGAGGCTCAGGGAGACCACGTTGCTCTCTACAACTGCCTGAAGGGTGGTTGTAGCCAAGAAGGGGTTGGCCTCTTCTCTTCAGCAACCAGCACCAGAACAAGAGGACACAGTCTCAAGCTGTGCCAGGGGAGGTTTAGGCTGGAGGTGAGGAGAAAGTTCTTCACCGAGAGAGTGATTTGCCATTGGGATGTGCTGCCCAGGGAGGTGGTGGAGTCACCATCCCTGGAGGTGTTCAAGAGGAGATTGGATGTGGCACTTGGTGCCATGGTCTAGTCATGGGGTCTGTGGTGACAGGTTGGACTTGGTGATCTTCGAGGTCTCTTCCAACCTTAGCTATACTGTGAGACTGTGATACTGTGATACTGTTCCCTGTGTGAGGCCAATGGGACCCTGGGGTGTATTAAGAGGAGTGTGTCCAGCAGGTCCAGGGAGGTTCTCCTCCCCCTCTGCTCTGCCCTGGGGAGACCTCATCTTGAGTGCTGCATTTCTTCACAGAGAGGGTTGTTGGCCATTGGGATGTGCTGCCCGGGGAGGTGGCGGAGTCCCCATCCCTGGAGGTGTTCAAGAGGGGCTTGGATGTGGCACTTGGAGCCATGGTTTAGTTGTCAGGAGTTATCACAGTATCAGCAAGGTTGGATGAGCCTGGATGAGGCATTTGGTGCCATGGTTTAGTTGATTAGATGGTGTTGGGTGACAGGGAACACCTCCAGGGACGGGGACTCCACCACCTCCCTGGGCAGCACATTCCAGTGGCCAATTCCTCTTTCTGGGAGGAACTTTCTCCTCACCTCCAGCCTAAACCTTCCCCTGGGGCAGTTTGAGACTGTGTCCTCTTGTTCTGGTGCTGGTTGCCTGGGAGAAGAGCCCTGGCTACAACCTCCCTTCAGGTAGCTGTAGAGAGCGATGAGGTCTCCCCTGAGCCTCCTCTTCTCCAGGCTAAACCCCCCAGCTGCCTCAGCCTCTCCTCACAGGGCTTGTGAATGATTCCTCTCTCTGCCTAACTGTGTTGCTAAGAGCTATCCAAGCCAACACATCTAAGAAACCCCCTTAAAGGAGGACCTAGAAATCGCTTTTTGACACGCAAGGACGGGGGGGGGGAAAGAACCCCAGGATATTTCACAGGAGATCAGAGGAGGGATCAGTTCCTTCCCCTTCCCATACCCATACAGGGTTTGGGTGGGTTTTGTTTTTTTTGGTTTGGGTCTGGGTTTCATTGCTCCCACCATGGGTTGGGGCATGCCAAATAGGGTTTGGGTGGGTTTCAGAGCTCTGGGGCACGGGCAGACGTGGCCGTTCATAACCGCATCTCCCCATTTAAGGCGTGCGCTGCGCGGAGGCCTAGGCTTAGCCCCTGAGAAGAATTTGGTCCCTTATTGTCTCGTGGCCCAAATCTGCAATTGCTTAGGTGCCTGTTTAATTTCCTACATGTGAGTAGCCTCATGGTCTGAGGCTCCCCCTCCTCCTCCCCGCCCCCTCCCCCCACCTCCAGCCCCTGCCCACCCCTAATCGCAATGTGATTTCTGGGAGAGGAGGAGGAGAAAGAGGCCGTTAAGGAGATGCTTCCACTGCCAGCTCCTATAAAAGTGACGAAAGTGAGCAGCTGAAAGAGGGATCCTTAGCTCAGCAAAGCCAGAAGTGCTCCCCTGGGGGTGCAGGGTCTCCTCATATCTCATTGTGGCAGGGCTGGGCTCACACGCAAGGCTTAAGGGACAGATTCTGCTATAAATCAGTGAATTTGATGCAGCTACTTAAGACTAAAGACTTTAAACCCAGCTTTGACACTGGATGGCTTTGGTGTGACCCAGCTGCTTCCCCTCTCTGTGGCTCTGTTTTTGTTCTCACTTCTGTCTTGTCCAACTAAGGGTAGCCTCTTACTGTCCTAAGGAGCCAAACCACCTCTTTCTTGCAATAACAACCCACCACTGCTGCTCTGGGTTAGTTTAAGGTCTAAGCTGGACCTTTGAAAGAGGGTGGAAGCTGTCTAAGAAGCATCTAAGAGCTGCAAGAGCTGCTGTTAGTAACTCAGTAGGTGAATGTTAACCAAGCCTGGGCTGACGTTTCTTCACCACATCTCAGAAATAGCAAAGATGTTGTTCAGGCTCCAAGGAGATTGCTCTTAATAATTATTGATCCCTTAAGGCTGCTTGGCAGATGTGAAGCTTCCCAGCCTACATGGTAGATTTAAGGCTGTCACCATGTTACCTTCCCATACCAGAAGGGAACCTGCAGGAAGGCTGGGGAGGGGACTTCTCATAAGGCTGTCTGGCAACAGGACAAGGGGGAATGGTTTCAAGCTGAGAGCAGGGTTAGGCTGGAGCTTAGAAAGAAGTTCTTCAGTATGAGGGTGGTGAGACCCTGGAACAACAGGCTGCCCAGAGTGGTTTTGGATCCCTGGAGGTGTTCAGGGTCGGGTTGGATGAGGCCTTGAGCAACCAAATCTAGTTGAGAAGCGTCCCTGCTCATGGCAGGGAGGCTGGAGCAGATGACCTCTAGGATTCCTTCCAATCTAACCCATTCTATGAGTCTATGATGTTGGGTATTGGAGAGTCTATGATATTGTGTATTGGAGAGTCTGTTGGGTATTGGAGAGTCTGTTGGGTATTGAGGAGTCTGTTGGGTGTTGGAGAGTCTGTTGGGTATTGAGGAGTCTGTTGGGTGTTGGAGAGTCTGTTGGGTATTGAGGAGTCTGTTGGGTGTTGGAGAGTCTGTTGGGTATTGAGGAGTCTGTTGGGTGTTGGAGAGTCTGTTGGGTATTGAGGAGTCTGTTGGATGTTGGAGAGTCTGTTGGGTATTGAATAATCTGTTGGGTATTGAATAATCTGTTGGGTATTGAAGAGCCTGTTGGGTATTGAGGAGTCTGTTGGGTATTGAAAAGACTGTTGGGTATTGGAGAGTCTGTTGGGTGTTGGAGAGTCTGTTGGGTATTGAATAATCTGTTGGCTATTCAAGAGTCTGTTGGCTATTCAAGAGTCTGTTGGGTGTTGGAGAGTCTGTTGGGTATTGAAGAGTCTGTTGGGTGTTGAATAATCTGTTGGGTATTGAAGAGTCTGTTGGGTATTCAAGTGTCTGTTTGGTATTGAAAAGACTGTTGGGTATTGAAAAGCCTGTTGGGTATTGAGGAGTCTGTTGGGTATTGAGGAGTCTGTTGGGTATTGAGGAGTCTGTTGGGTATTGAAAAGACTGTTGGGTATTGGAGAGTCTGTTGGGTGTTGGAGAGTCTGTTGGGTATTGAATAATCTGTTGGGTAATGAAGAGTCTGTTGGCTATTCAAGAGTCTGTTGGGTGTTGGAGAGTCTGTTGGGTATTGAATAATCTGTTGGGTAATGAAGAGTCTGTTGGCTATTCAAGAGTCTGTTGGGTGTTGGAGAGTCTGTTGGGTATTGAATAATCTGTTGGGTAATGAAGAGTCTGTTGGCTATTCAAGAGTCTGTTGGGTGTTGGAGAGTCTGTTGGGTATTGAAGAGTCTGTTGGGTGTTGAATAATCTGTTGGGTATTGAAGAGTCTGTTGGGTATTCAAGTGTCTGTTGGGTATTGAAAAGACTGTTGGGTATTGAAAAGCCTGTTGGGTATTGAGGAGTCTGTTGGGTGTTGGGGAGTCTGTTGGGTATTGAAGAGCCTGTTGGGTATTGAATAATCTGTTGGGTATTGAAGAGTCTGTTGGGTATTCAAGTGTCTGTTGGGTATCGAAAAGCCTGTTGGGTATTGAATAATCTGTTGGGTATTGAAGAGTCTGTTGGGTATTCAAGTGTCTGTTGGGTATTGAAAAGCCTGTTGGGTATTGAATAATCTGTTGGGTATTGAGGAGTCTGTTGGGTATTGAAGAGTCTGTTGGGTATTGAAGAGCCTGTTGGGTATTAGAGAGTCTGTTGGGTATTGAATAATCTGTTGGGTATTGAAGAGCCTGTTGGGCATTGAAGAGCCTGTTGGGTATTGGAGAGTCTGTTGGGTATTGGAGAGTCTGTTGGGTATTGGAGAGCCTGTTGGGTATTAGAGAGTCTGTTGGGTATTGAATAATCTGTTGGGTATTGAAGAGCCTGTTGGGTATTGAAGAGCCTGTTGGGTATTGGAGAGTCTGTTGGGTATTGGAGAGTCTGTTGGGTGTTGAAGAGCCTGTTGAGTATTGAAGAGTCTGTTGGGTATTGAAGAGCCTGTTGGGTATTGAAGAGTCTGTTGGGTATTGAAGAGCCTGTTGGGTATTGAAGAGTCTGTTGGGTATTGAAGAGCCTGTTGGGTATTGAAGAGCCTGTTGGGTATTGGAGAGTCTGTTGGGTATTGGAGAGTCTGTTAGGTATTGAAGAAGCTGCCCCCTGGAAAGCTGCCCTGTTGCAGTCAGACCACTTTTCTTGCTTCCTGCACTAGTGAGAGGTGGACTTGGGCTCTTCACATGATCTTGCAGTGCCTTTGCAGTCAGGCAGGGGTGAGCAGGCAGTGTACTGATACTAACTGCAAAGTGGTTTGGCAGTCAAGGCTCTGCATCGCCTGAGGAGTGCCACCCTCCCGCTGGTGATCAACACTGATGTCAGGGGGCAGCTGTGGCTGTGGGTGATTTGTATGGGGCTTGCCTGGCTTTGATTCCAACGTCCCCCTCAGCTGCCTGCATGTTCTTGCTGTTCAAGCCTCTGATCTTTGGGGGGGGGGGGGCTTGGTAGGGTGGGCAGGATTGTCTGCCTGGAATGCCTGAGAGCAGAAAGTGACACGGGTGGTGCCGGTGTCACTGTGTCCCTCCTCTCTCTGGCATCTGTAAAGCCTCCATTAGGGTTGGTTGGGTGACTTTACAGTTTCCATTTCATAGTACCAGTATCAGTCAGGGTTGGAAGGGACCACAAGGATCATCTAGTTCCAACCCCCCTGCCATGGGCAGGGACACCCCACACTAGATCAGCCTGCCCAGAGCCTCATCCAGCCTGGGCTTAAACACCTCCAGGGATGGGGCCTCAACCACCTCCCTGCACAACCCATTCCAGGGCTTCACCACTCTCCTGGGGAAGAACTTCCTCCTCACCTCCAGCCTGAATCTCCCCACCTCCAGCTTCATTCCATTCCCCCTAGTCCTATCACTACTTGAGAGCCTGAGAAGTCCCTCCCCAGCCTTCTTAGAGCCCCCTTCAGTTCCTGGAAGGCCACAATGAGGTCACCTGGGAGCCTTCTCTTCTCCAGCCTGAACAGCCCCAACTCATTCAGTCTGTCCTCATAGGAGAGCAGCTTCAGCCTTCTGCTCATCCTCGTGGCCCTTCTCTGGACACCTTTCAGCACCTCCAGATCCCTCTTGTCATAGGGGCTCCAGAACTGGAGGCAGTACTCCAAGTGGGTCTCCCCAGAGCTGAGTAGAGGGGGTGAATCACCTCTCTTGACCTGCTGGCCACACTTCTCCTGCTGCAGCCCAGGCTCTGATTGGCTTTCCGGGCTGCAAGTGCACACTGAGAGCTCCTGTTGAGCTTCTCCTCCCCCAGCACCCCCAAGTCCCTCTCCTCAGGGCTGCTCTCCAGCCAGTCCCTGCCCAGCCTGGATTTGTGCCTGGGATTGCCTCCACCCAGCTGCAGGACCCTGCCCTTGGTCTTGTTGAACCTCCAGCAACCTTGTTGTTCCTCCCTTTCCAGTTCACAAATACCACAACAGTGCGGAGTGACGGCAGTAGAGGGAGAGAACATCTCCAGGGCTGCTTGCCAAGCTGGGCAGAATCACTGTTCACCCAGAAAATGAGGTGGCACTGGCTGAGGGAGCTGCAGTAAAAAATCACTGGGCACATTCCTGTCCTGTTTCTTTGACTGCCTCTCTCCTGATCCTGATGAGAGGTGACCTGCTGACAAAGGCAGGCAACGCAGAGCTTATTCTCCGCATTAGAGGGACAACCAGAACCCTAATTGCGCTGAGCTCTGGGTTTGGGACGTGAGTCTTGATTTCCTCGGGGCTCACCTGAGCCTGACCCACTCAGTGCACGCAGGATTTCAGTTTGGACTCCAGCCAGAGGGACCCGAGGGAGAGAGAGCAGCCCACTGCTAGGAAGAGGGGAGAAAGGATGTGTTGTTTATCGGTGAAGCCACCTGGCTCCCTTTACCCAGGCGGCACCGCTTCTGATGTGCCTTCCAGAGGGGTGAGAGGGCTTGGAGGGGGACTGGAAACCCTTCAGAAATGGAAATGCTGTCCATTTGTTTATAATTTCAGTCCCCAACGTGTAACCTGAACCTGATGGAGTCAATCAAGAATGAAACCTCTGCATGTTTCCTCTACCTCCAAAAAAATAACCCCCCCAGTACTGGAGCCCATCCAGGCCTCTCGTAGGCAAATTACTCCAAAGAGCTGAAAGGGAAAGGGGCGGGGGGAGAGAAAAAAAGGAGGAGGAAAAACAATCAAACCCAAAAAAATGACTTTTTTTACCCCCTCTCTCTCCTTTCCCCCCCCCCTTTGCCCAAAGTTTTGAATGAGTGCCCTGACTTGTTCTCCAACATCAATGGGCAACCCATGTTGCTTTCGGGAGCGTGGCCAGCGTGCCGTGAAGCAAAGCCCACACATAATTCCAGTTGTTCAGGGGAGCTTTGGAGGCAAGAGAAACCAATCCCAAGGGAATGAAGTCTCCCAGTTCAGGAAAGGATTTTCATTTTTCCATTCTATTTTTTGAATTATTATTTTATTTATTTGCTTTTTTTTTTTTCCCCCCAGAGGGAAGAATTTTCTGCTCCCCGCCAAATACAAGTGAAAGACCTCAGGAAGCAACTTCCTGGGTGGTGTCGTGTAGGTTTGGGGCTGTTAAATAAGCTCTGAAGTGGGTTCCTGGGTTAAACACCTCAGGACCAACTTAGCTGCTGCAGTTGTGCAACTTTTGGGTTATTTCAGTAACCTCTGAAATGACTTCCTAGGTTAAACACCTCAGGAAGCAACATACTGGGTGCAGTCATGTAGGTTTGGGGCTGTTAAATAAGCTCTGAAGTGGGTTCCTGGGTTAAACACCTCAGGACCAACTTAGCTGCTGCAGTTGTGCAGCTTTTGGGGTATTTCATTAACCTCTGAAATGAATTCCTAGGTTAAACACCTCAGGAAGCAGCATACTGGGTGCAGTCATGTAGGTTTGGGGCTGTTAAATAAGCTCTGAAGTGGGTTCCTGGGTTAAACACCTCAGGACCAACTCACTTGTTGCAGTTGTGTAACTTCTGGGTTATTTCAATAGCCTCTGAAATGCCTTCCTAGGTTAAACACCTCAGGAAGCAACATACTGGGTGCAGTCGTGTAGGTTTGGGGCTGTTAAATAAGCTCTGAAGTGGGTTCCTGGGTTAAACACCTCAGGACCAACTTAGCTGCTGCAGTTGTGCAGCTTTTGGGGTATTTCATTAACCTCTGAAATGAATTCCTAGGTTAAACACCTCAGGAAGCAGCATACTGGGTGCAGTCATGTAGGTTTGGGGCTGTTAAATAAGCTCTGAAGTGGGTTCCTGGGTTAAACACCTCAGGACCAACTCACTTGTTGCAGTTGTGTAACTTCTGGGTTATTTCAGTAGCCTCTGAAATGCCTTCCTAGGTTAAACACCTCAGGAAGCAACATACTGGGTGCAGTCGTGTAGGTTTGGGGCTGTTAAATAAGCTCTGAAGTGGGTTCCTGGGTTAAACACCTCAGGACCAACTTAGCTGCTGCAGTTGTGCAGCTTTTGGGGTATTTCATTAACCTCTGAAATGAATTCCTAGGTTAAACACCTCAGGAAGCAGCATACTGGGTGCAGTCGTGTAGGTTTGGGGCTGTTAAATAAGCTCTGAAGTGGGTTCCTGGGTTAAACACCTCAGGACCAACTCACTTGTTGCAGTTGTGTAACTTCTGGGTTATTTCAGTAGCCTCTGAAATGCCTTCCTAGGTTAAACACCTCAGGAAGCAGCATACTGGGTGCAGTCGTGTAGGTTTGGGGCTGTTAAATAAGCTCTGAAGTGGGTTCCTGGGTTAAACACCTCAGGACCAACTTAGCTGCTGCAGTTGTGCAGCTTTTGGGGTATTTCATTAACCTCTGAAATGAATTCCTAGGTTAAACACCTCAGGAAGCAGCATACTGGGTGCAGTCATGTAGGTTTGGGGCTGTTAAATAAGCTCTGAAGTGGGTTCCTGGGTTAAACACCTCAGGACCAACTCACTTGTTGCAGTTGTGTAACTTCTGGGTTATTTCAGTAGCCTCTGAAATGCCTTCCTAGGTTAAACACCTCAGGAAGCAACATACTGGGTGCAGTCGTGTAGGTTTGGGGCTGTTAAATAAGCTCTGAAGTGGGTTCCTGGGTTAAACACCTCAGGACCAACTCACTTGTTGCAGTTGTGTAACTTTTGGGGTTATTTCAATAGCCTCTGAAATGAATTCCTAGGTTAAACACCTCAGGACCAACTTGCTTAGAATCATAGAATTGGCAGGGTTGGAAGGGACCTCAAGGCTCAGCCAGTTCCAACCCCCTGCCATGGGCAGGGACACCTCACACCACAGCAGGTTGCTCACAGCCACCTCCAGCCTGGCTTCAAACACCTCCAGCTAGGAGGCTTCCACCACCTCCCTGGGCAGCCTGTGCCAGGCTCTCTCCACCCTCCTGGGGAACAACTTCTTCCTGACATCCAATCTCAATCTCCCCACTTCTAGTTTTGCTCCATCCCCCCAGTCCTATCCCCCCCTGACACCCTCAAAAGTCCCTCCCCAGCTTTCTTGTAGGCCCAGATGTGTAGTTTTGGTTTATTAAATAAGCTCTGAAGTTAGTTCCTAGGTTAAACACCTCAGGACCAACTTAGCTGCTGCAGTTGTGTAGTTTTGGTTTATTAAATAAGCTCTGAAGTTAGTTCCTAGGTTAAACACCTCAGGACCAACTTAGCTGCTGCAGTTGTGTAACTTTTGGGTTATTTCAGTAACCTCTGAAGTTAATTCCTAGGTGCTTTATAAGTTCTTAAAGAACCTGTAAATATATTTCATAGAATCAATAAGGTTGGAAAAGACCTCAGAGATCAGCAAGTCCAAGCTGTCACCCAACACCTCCTGACAACTAAACCATGGCTCCAAGTGCCACATCCAATCCCCTCTTCAACACCTCCAGGGATGGGGACTCCACCACCTCCCTGGGCAGCACATTGCAATGGCCAATTCCTCTTGCTGGGAAGAACTTTCTCCTCACCTCCAGCCTAAACTTCCCCTGGCGCAGCTTGAGACTGTGTCCTCTTGTTCTGGTGCTGGTTGCCTGGGAGAAGAGGCCAATCCCCACCTGGCTACAACCTCAACCTTATTTGGCCATAATCATTCCTGCACTGTTGGGGGTTTTATTTAATGCATAATCAGCCTACCTAGGGTTAAAACTGACCTGGCTCTAAATGTAGCCTCTGGATTTCTTTCTGTGCCCCAAACAGAAGGGTCATTTGGAGACAGAGGTGTTGATTTGGCCAATGAAATCAAATTAAGAGCAAGGATCCTGTAAGGCTGTGATGCTGCCCAATATTGAGGGGAAAACTGCACTGACAAAACTGTGTGCTTAGGTTAACAGATTTCAGGGCAGAAACCACGTTTCTGTTTGGGATTGGGACATCTGACCAAACTGTCAGCCCCTGGCTTGGACAGCAGCACTCTGAGCTGGGTGAAGAACTGGCTGGAGGCTGAGCCCAAAGCGTGGTGGTGAATGGTGCCACAGCCAGCTGGCAGCCAGGCACCAGTGGTGGCCCCCAGGGATCAGTGCTGGGCCCCAGCCAGTTCAATATCTTTATTGATGATCTGGAGGAGAGGATTGAGTCCATCAGCAGTGAATTTGCAGACGACACCAAGCTGGGGGCAGGAGTTGAGCTGTTAGAGGGTAGGAGAGCTCTGCAGAGGGACCTTGCCAGGCTGGACAGATGGGCAGAATCCAACAGGATGACATTCAACAAGTCCAAGTGCCAGGTGCTGCACATTGGCCACAGCAACCCCAGGCAGTGCTACAGGCTGGGGGCAGAGTGGCTGAGAGCAGCCAGGCAGAGAGGGACCTGGGGGTAATGGTTGACAGCAGCTGAACAGGAGCCTGCAGTGTGCCCAGGGGGCCAAGAAGGCCAATGGCATCCTGGCCTGCATCAGGAAAAGTGTGACCAGCAGGAGCAGGGAAGTCCTTGTGCCCTGTGCTCATCACTGCTTAGGCCACACCTGGAGTCCTGTGTCTACTTCTGGGCTCCTCAGGTTTAGGAAGGACATTGAGACACTTGAAGGTGTCCAGAGAAGGGCAAGAAAGCTGGGGAGAGGTCTGGAGCAGAGCCCTGTGAGGAGAGGCTGAGGGAGCTGGGGTTGCTTAGCCTGGAGAAGAGGAGGCTCAGGGGAGACCTTCTTGCTCTCTATAACTCCCTGAAGGGAGGTTGTAGCCAGGTGGAGGTTGGTCTCTTCTCCCTGGCACCCAGCACCAGATCAAGAGGACACAGAGGAGGTTCAGGCCGGATGCTAGGAAGAAGTTCTTCGTAGAAAGAGAGATTGTCCATTGGAATATGCTGCCTGGGGAAGTGGTGGAGTCCCCATCCCTGGAGGTGTTCAAGAAAGGCTTGGACATGGGCACTTGGAGCCATGGTTTAAGATGTCAGGAGGTGTTAGGTATTAGGTGATAGGTTGGACTTGATGATCTCTGAGGTCTTTTCAACCTTACTGATTCTATGATTCCATGATCTGGAGGTAAGGAGAGCCAGGAACCTGCTGCACCCCTTTCTGGGGAGGTTGGGGGGCACAGCTTTGCCTTTTGTCAGTGTGACCCCACCCCAAACCCCCCAAATAACTCACCTTAAAACCCATCCCTCAGAATGGGAAGGCTGTTTTGGGGTGGAGAGGCTTGGTGCTGGGCTTTTGGTGGCCGGCTGCTTTTGGCTGGCTAACTTTCCCCCGTCACCAAGCACGCCTTGAAGTGTCAGCTTGACATAATACCATAGAATCATAGATATGTGACACTAATTAAGAAATGAGCTTCTTGGTCCAAATTAACTCACTTTAAAACCAGTCTTTCAGGTTGGGAAGGCTGGTTTGGGATGGAGAGGCTTGGTGCTGGGCTTTCGGTGGCGGGCTGCTTTTGGCTGGCTAACTTTCCCCCGTCACCGAGCACGCCTTGAAGTGTCAGCTTGCCATAATATCATAGAATCATAGATATATAAGGGTAATTAAGAAATGAGCCTCTTGTCCCAATTAGCTCATCTTAGACCCAGTCTTTCAGATCAGGAAGGCTGTTTTGGGATGGAGAGGCTTGGTGCTGGGCTTTTGGTGGCGGGCTGCTTTTGGCTGGCTAACTTTCCCCCATCACCAAGCACGCCTTGAAGTGTCAGCTTGCCATAATACCATAGAATCATAGATATGTGAGAGTCATTAAGAAATAAGCTTCTTGGTCCAAATAAGTCACCTTAAACCCAGTCTTTCAGATCAGGAAGGCTGGTTTGGGATGGAGAGGGTTGGTGCTGGGCTTTCGGTGGCGGGCTGCTTTTGGCTGGCTAACTTTCCCCGTCACCGAGCACGCCTTGAAGTGTCAGCTTGCCATAATATCATAGAATCATAGATATATAAGAGTAATTAAGAAATGAGCCTCTTGTCCCAATTAGCTCATCTTAGACCCAGTCTTTCAGATCAGGAAGGCTGTTTTGGGATGGAGAGGCTTGGTGCTGGGCTTTTGGTGGCGGGCTGCTTTTGGCTGGCTAACTTTCCCCGCGCCCGAGCGCGCCTTGAAGTGTCAGCTTGCCATAATACCATAGAATCATAGATATATAAGAGTAATTAAGAAATGAGCCTCTTGTCCCAATTAGCTCATCTTAGACCCAGTCTTTCAGATCAGGAAGGCTGGTTTGGGATGGAGAGGCTTGGTGCTGGGCTTTCGGTGGCGGGCTGCTTTTGGCTGGCTAACTTTCCCCCGCGCCCCAGCACGCCTTGAAGTGTCAGCTTGCCATAATACCATAGAATCATAGATATATAAGAGTAATTAAGAAATGAGCCTCTTGTCCCAATTAGCTCATCTTAGACCCAGTCTTTCAGATCAGGAAGGCTGGTTTGGGATGGAGAGGCTTGGTGCTGGGCTTTCGGTGGCGGGCTGCTTTTGGCTGGCTAACTTTCCCCCGTCACCGAGCACGCCTTGAAGTGTCAGCTTGCCATAATACTATAGAATCATAGATATGTGAGAGTCATTAAGAAATAAGCTTCTTGGTCCAAATAAGTCACCTTAAACCCAGTCTTTCAGGTTGGGAAGGCTGTTTTGGGATGGAGAGGCTTGGTGCTGGGCTTTCGGTGGCGGGCTGCTTTTGGCTGGCTAACTTTCCCCCGTCACCGAGCGCGCCTTGAAGTGTCAGCTTGCCATAATATCATAGAATCATAGATATATAAGAGTAATTAAGAAATGAGCCTCTTGCCCCAATTAATTCACCTTAAACCCAGACTTTCAGATCAGGAAGGCTGGTTTGGGATGGAGAGGCTTGGTGCTGGGCTTTCGGTGGCGGGCTGCTTTTGGCTGGCTAACTTTCCCCCATCACCGAGCACGCCTTGAAGTGTCAGCTTGCCATAATACCATAGAATCATAGATATGTGAGAGTCATTAAGAAATAAGCTTCTTGGTCCAAATAAGTCACCTTAAACCCAGTCTTTCAGGTCGGGAAGGCTGTTTTGGGATGGAGAGGCTTGGTGCTGGGCTTTCGGTGGCGGGCTGCTTTTGGCTGGCTAACTTTCCCCCGTCACCGAGCGCGCCTTGAAGTGTCAGCTTGCCATAATATCATAGAATCATAGATATATAAGAGTAATTAAGAAATGAGCCTCTTGTCCCAATTAGCTCATCTTAGACCCAGTCTTTCAGATCAGGAAGGCTGGTTTGGGATGGAGAGGCTTGGTGCTGGGCTTTCGGTGGCGGGCTGCTTTTGGCTGGCTAACTTTCCCCCATCACCAAGCACGCCTTGAAGTGTCAGCTTGCCATAATACCATAGAATCATAGATATGTGAGAGTCATTAAGAAATAAGCTTCTTGGTCCAAATAAGTCACCTTAAACCCAGTCTTTCAGGTTGGGAAGGCTGTTTTGGGATGGAGAGGCTTGGTGCTGGGCTTTCGGTGGCGGGCTGCTTTTGGCTGGCTAACTTTCCCCGTCACCGAGCGCGCCTTGAAGTGTCAGCTTGCCATAATATCATAGAATCATAGATATATAAGAGTAATTAAGAAATGAGCCTCTTGTCCCAATTAGCTCATCTTAGACCCAGTCTTTCAGATCAGGAAGGCTGTTTTGGGATGGAGAGGCTTGGTGCTGGGCTTTCGGTGGCGGGCTGCTTTTGGCTGGCTAACTTTCCCTGTGCCCGAGCACGCCTTGAAGTGTCAGCTTGCCATAATACTATAGAATCATAGATATGTGAGAGTCATTAAGAAATGAGCTTCTTGGTCCAAATAAGTCACCTTAAACCCAGTCTTTCAGGTTGAGAAGGCTGTTTTGGGATGGAGAGGCTTGGTGCTGGGCTTTCGGTGGCGGGCTGCTTTTGGCTGGCTAACTTTCCCTCGCGCCCGAGCGCGCCTTGAAGTGTCAGCTTGACATAATATGCAACAGTAATTAAGAAATAAGCCTCTTGCCCGGTTTCACAGCAATCATTTAGCTAAGTAACTACCATGGTCCAGTGCCTCAAAAATCACCATTAGCCCACGCCACTTATGGCCATAAAATTTCTTGTTTTCTGCTTTTCATCGGCCTCACCCTGGAATCTTCGGTTTGCTTTATTTATACATTTGCACTCAAACAATGGCAATAAACCCATTCCCAGAGTGTTGCAAATCAGAAATTTGTCCACATTTTTTCCACCACCTTCCTGGGTGAAGCTGCCTTTTTGCTTGGGAACGGACCCGGCGGTGGCTGGAGGCAGCTGGGGAAAGGAAAGGGCGGGGGGCGGGAGGCAAAGCCCGGGAGGAGATGGGGGGAGGGAGGGAGAAGCAGGGCTGGTGCTCGGAGATTGATCGGTGCTGTTGGAAGTCGCTGGGATGGGACAGAGAAAAGGGGAAGGGGGGTGGGGAGTGGGGACGGGGGGGGGGTGGAGCTCGGAGGAATCTGGCATGAAAAGGCAGTTTGTGGTGACAGGAGTTTTCTTTTGAAAGACCTTGATTGAATGAGACCTGAGGCGGGAAGAAACGGCTGTTGCCTTCATTGAGCGGTCGCTAACTTTCCCCCCCTCCTCCTCCTTCTCCTTCCTCCTCCTCCTCCTCTCGAGGTTCTCACTTTGGGGCTTTTTTTCCCTTTATTTACTTATATTTATTTCGGGGGTGGGTGGGTGGGGTGTGTGTGTGGCTTTATTTTGTTTGAATGTGTCCTGTAATGTTTAAACTGGGGGAGGGGGGGGGAAGCCCCACCCAGAATAAAAACCCCACCCAGAATAAAAACCCCACCCAGAATAAAAACCCCCAACCAGAAGAAAACCCCAACCAGAAGAAAACCCCAACCAGAATAAAAACCCCAACCAGAATAAATACCCCAACCAGAATAAATACCCCAAGCAGAATAAAACCCCCAACCAGAATAAATACCCCAAGCAGAATAAAACCCCCAACCAGAATAAAACCCCAAAGAATAAAAACCCCAACCAGAATAAAACCCCAACCAGAATAAAAACCCCAACCAGAATAAAACCCCAACCAGAATAAAAACCCCAACCAGAATAAAAACCCCAACCAGAATAAAAACCCACCCAGAATAAAAACCCACCCAGAATAAAACCCCAACCAGAAGAAAACCCCAACCAGAATAAAATCCCCACCCAGAATAAAAACCCCAATGAGAATAAAAACCCCCAACCAGAATAAAACCCCAACCAGAATAAAAACCCCAACCAGAATAAAAACCCCAACCAGAATAAAACCCCAACCAGAATAAAAACCCCAACCAGAATAAAAACCCACCCAGAATAAAAACCCACCCAGAATAAAACCCCAACCAGAATAAAACCCCAACCAGAATAAAATCCCCACCCAGAATAAAAACCCCAATGAGAATAAAAACCCCCAACCAGAATAAAACCCCAACCAGAATAAAAACCCACCCAGAATAAAAACCCAGAATAAAACCCCAACCAGAATAAAACCCCAACCAGAATAAAACCCCAACCAGAATAAAACCCCAACCAGACTAAAACCCCAACCAGAATAAAACCTCAACCAGAATAAAATCCAACCAGAATAAAACCCCAACCAGAATAAAACCCCAACCAGACTAAAAACCCACCCAGAATAAAACCCCAACCAGAATAAAACCCCAACCAGACTAAAACCCCAACCAGACTAAAACCCCAACCAGAATAAAACCTCAACCAGAATAAAATCCAACCAGAATAAAACCCCAACCAGAATAAAACCCCAACCAGAATAAAACCCCAACCAGACTAAAACCCCAACCAGAATAAAACCTCAACCAGAATAAAATCCAACCAGAATAAAACCCCAACCAGAATAAAACCCCAACCAGACTAAAAACCCACCCAGAATAAAACCCCAACCAGAATAAAACCCCAACCAGACTAAAACCCCAACCAGACTAAAACCCCAACCAGAATAAAACCTCAACCAGAATAAAATCCAACCAGAATAAAACCCCAACCAGAATAAAACCCCAACCAGAATAAAACCCCCAACCAAATAAAACCCCATAACCTCGAGGTCCTGCCTGCAGAGTGAGGATAAAAATGGGGGGGGGGGGGGGGGGGGCTGGGGGGGGTAAGAAGGAAAGAAAGCTCATGGACATCTCACTCCGTTCCTAGCAGGCTGGGAGCTGTATTACGAAGCATTCTAAACCAGCGGAGCGCTCATTGCAAACAGAGCCCCGCGGGGTTGGTGTTTTGTTGGGGGTTTTGAAGCTGGCTCCTCAAGTAGTGATTACAGCTCGCTGCAGACAGCTCTGGGAAGCCAAAGGAGTTGTCTTCCTTGGTGCAACTGTTGGAGCAAGCCTCTTGGCTTTCTTTATCACCGCAGGGAGAGCGAAGTGCCTTTCACCCCCCCACCCCCGCCACCCCCGCCACCCGCCCCGGGGCGGGGACTGAGCCGAGCTCCACGCTTGCAAGAGGCAGATGCTGAGCAGTTCATCTTTAATTGATTAAGAGCCTGGGAGGCTCTGAACCCCCATTTCCCTCAGTGTCAGGCTTGCTCCTTTAGCACCACAGGGCCCAGTTGGGGTTTTAGTGGGGAGGCTGACTTAAGAGAGGAATGACTGCTCGGTCAAGCAAGCGCCAGCTGGCGGGACGGAGATTTACCCCCAGTGACATCTGAATTGAGCTTTGAGTTAATGCCCTCGTGTTCGGTCCACTCCACTTCAGAGGGAGTTTTGTCTGAAGCAAAAGAAACAGGGCCAGGGGACCAAACCCAGCAACAACAACGAAAAATAATGAAAGGAGAGAAAACAGAAGGAAGATTTCAGGAGTGCTCAGATTTCCCTCTCTGCTGGCATTTTGCACCCATTGGGGTTTTAAAGCGAGCTATGGACTTGGGGAGGACAAATTCCTGAGTGAAGAGTGCAGGAGATGACCTACTAAGTAGTTTCTTTTCTTGCTGCCTGGTTTCTTTCTCCCCAGCTTCCTGCTTCTTTGAAGTTGTTCTGCTAAAATCCATCCTCTCCTCCAGGCCTCCTGCAAGTGTCTGGCTCTCTCTTAAGGGAAGCATCAAACTCTTGCTCTCTCTGTACAAGGACCTCAGTAATCTACCCCAATTATCACTGCCTGTCCTTGCTCCCTGCATCCTCCACCCTCTCCTCTCCTGTTTCTTCCACCCCTTCCCAAATTTCAGAGAGCAATCCCTTGAACTGCTTTTCCTCCCCAGACTCTCCCTGCTCTGGTTCCTGTTTCATTACAGAATCACAAAGCTGTCTGGGTTGGAAGAGACCTTTAGGATCATTAAGTCCAAGATTTAACCCAGCACTGCCAGGTCACCACTAAACCATGGCCCTCAGCACCACATCTCCATGGCTTTGAAACCCTTCCAGGGATGGGGACTCCACCCTGGGCATCTTGGTCCAGGCTTTGACAACCCTCAAGGGGAATAAATTGCTCCTCATGGCCAACTTAAACCTCCCCTGGAGCAACTTTGAGGCTCTTTCCTCTTGTCTAATAGGACCAACGTCCACCTGGCTCCAACCTCCTTTCAGGGAGTTGTAGAGAGCAATGAGGTCTCCCCCTCAGCCTCCTTTTCTCCAGGCTGAACACCCCCAGCTCCCTCAGCTGCTCCTCCCTAGCTCTGTTCTCCAGACCCTTCCCCAACTTTGTTGCCCTTCTTTGGACCTGCTCCAGCCTCTTGGAGTGAGGGGCTGCAAAACTGAGCCCAGTATTCAAGGTGCAGCCTGACCAGTGCTGAGTGCAGGGGGACAATCCCTTTCCTACTCCTGCTGGCCACACTATTGCTGATCCAAGACAGGATCATGGTGACCTTTTTGGCCACCTGAGCACACTGCTTAATACCCTTCAAGGCCATTCCTCACTAAGTGCTAATATTTGTGTGCTCTTCCATCCTTCTTCTCCATCCCTTTTCATAGAAGCATAGAATCAACCAGGTTGGAAAAGACCTCAGAGATCATGAAGTCCAACCTATGACCTAATACCCAGCACCTCCTGACAACTAAACCATGGCTCCAAGTGCCACATCCAATCCCCTCTTGAACACCTCCAGGGATGGGGACTCCACCACCTCCCTGGGCAGCACATCCCAAGGGCCAATCTCTCTGTGAAGTTCTTCCTAACATCCAGCCTAAACCTCTCCTGGCACAGCTTGAGACTGTGTCCTCTTGTTCTGGTGCTGGTTGCCTGGGAGAAGAGACCAACCCCCACCTGGCTCCAACCTCCCTTCAGGGAGTTGTGTAGAGCAAGAAGGTCTCCCCTGAGCCTCCTCTTCTCCAGGCTAAGCAACCCCAGCTCCCTCAGCCTCTCCTCCCAGGGCTGTGCTCCAGACCCCTCCCCAGCCTCATTGCCCTTCTCTGGACACCTTCAAGTGCCTCAATGTCCTTCTTAAATTGGGGAGCCCAGCACTGGACACCAGACCACCACTCCCACCAGAGTGATGGAGTGCAGGGCAGTTCCTGCTGTGCTTTCCATCCCCAGCCTGCAGGTCTTGCCGCACTCCAGCCTGCCCTTGTCCAGGAAAAACAACCACCAAGCTGGCTCTAGGTCCCATCCAAACACTTAGCAGGTGCACCACAAACTCACACCACTCTTATTAGCAGCAGATCCATAGGGAAGGAGGGGATGGGGGAACCTCTCCAACAAAAATAAGAGAGGAAGATCAGCTGAGTTTTTGTTGGGTTTGTTTCAGAGGCAGCTGAAGGGTTAGGGAGGGAAAAACCAAACCAAAGCAAACCAAAACAAAGCCCCTTCTTGCCTTCTTAGAGAGCTGTGACTTCATGATCTCTGACTTAGGGAAAGCAGAGAGCAATGACAGGCAGAAGGAGCCGTAGGAGGCACTTTCCACTGAGTGAAGGCTCTGCCCAACCCCAGATTTTCACCCAGATGGACCTGGGGATCGATGTCACCGACTTGGAGTCACCCTTGCAGGCAACTCAGACCATTTATTTACTCCACAACAGCCCTCCTGGCTTGTGGTGTCAGCTGATCTCATCCCCAAGGACTTCCACCTTCTTTTTATCTCCCCTCCCTTCCCCCCTTTTATTATCCTCCCCCCCCCCCCGCGTTTTTTATTCAAGGTACTGACATGTTGCTGAAAAATTTCTTCCCAGCAAGGCTTCTCAGGCACTGGAACAGGCTGCCCAGGGGGATGGTGGAGTCCCCATCCCTGGAGGGATGCAAAAGACACATGGATGATGGATGTGATGCTGAGGGCTGTGGGTTAGTGGCAGTGGCTCAGCAGCAGTGGCTCAGCAGCAGTGGTGCCACTGTGAGCTCTGGGTGAGTGGTTGGACTTGAGCAGCTTGAAGGTTTCTTCCAATCTCAACAGTTCTATGGTTTTAGGAAAGTAGTCTCCTTGCCTCCTCTCCTCTCCTCTCCTCTCCTCTCCTCTCCTCTCCTCTCCTCTCCTCTCCTCTCCTCTCCTCTCCTCTCCTCTCCTCCTCTCCTCTCCTCTCCTCTCCCTCTCCTCTCCTCTCCTCTCCTCTCCTCTCCTCTCCTCTCCTCTCCTCTCCTCTCCTCTCCTCTCCTCTCCTCTCTCCTCTCCGAACCTCTCCTCTCCTCTCCTCTCCTCTCCTCTCCTCTCCGAACCTCTCCTCTCCGAACCTCTCCTCTCCGAACCTCTCCTCTCCTCTCCGAACCTCTCCTCTCCTCTCCTCTCCTCTCCTCTCCCAACAAGCAAACTCCCCCAACATTTATCAACCCTCCAGGCATGTAGTGGGAACAATCCCACTTCTCTAGTGAGGTGGGAGTTGGTCTCCCTACTCTTAGGTGATAGAATGAGAGGAAATGTCCTCAAATTGCACCAGGGGAGCTTTAGGTTGGACACGAGGAACAAGTTCTTTGCTGCAAGAGTGGTCAGGGACTGGAACAGGCTGCCCAGGGAGGTGATGGAGTCCCCAGCCCTGGAGGTGTTCAAGAAAACTGTGGCCATGGCACTTTGGGACATGATTGAATGGCCAAGGTGGTGTTGGGCTGATGGTTGGACTGTGTGTTCTTGTTTCCAACCCAAACAACTCCATGATTCTCCATTACAAGGCACAGAGCCCATAAGAGGAGTGCTATAAATACCTCCTTCTATGGCACCTGGAAGTCATGGAGAACCTCAGAGGCATCATCTCATTCCCAAGCCTGTAATCTGTACTTATCCCTTTTGTTACTTGTCCCAGACCTCTTTCTCCACTCCATCTCTGGCTGCCCAACCCTGTAGGTATCAGGCGCAGAGTAAATAAGCATAGCAGGAGGTCCACACATTGTTGGTGTGTAGTTGGTTAGCCCCTGCCCAGGCCTTCACCATCTTTATTGAGGTGTGTGCCTTGCCTAGCAAATCCTATCATAGAATCATAGAATTGTCAGGGTTGGAAGGGAGCTCAAGGCTCAGCCAGCTCCAACCCCCCTGCCACGGGCAGGGACACCTCACACTCCAGCAGGTTGCTCACAGCCACCTCCAGCCTGGCTGCAAACACCTCCAGGCAGGAGGCTTCCACCACCTCCCTGGGCAGCCTGTGCCAGGCTCTCACCACCCTCCTGGGGAACAACTTCTTCCTCACATCCAATCTGAACCTACCCACTTCTAGTTTTGCTCCATCCCCCCAAGTCCTATCCCTCCCTGACACCCTCAAAAGTCCCTCCCCAGCTTTCTTGTAGGCCCAGATGTGTAGTTTTAGGTTATTAAATAAGCTCTGAAGTTAGTTCCTAGGTTAAACACCTCAGGAACCAAACTTAGAATTGTCAGGGCTGGAAGGGACCTCAAGGCTCAGCCAGTTCCAACCCCCCTGCCATGGGCAGGGACACCTCACACTCCAGCAGGTTGCTCACAGCCACATCCAGCCTGGCCTCAAACACCTCCAGGGATGAGGCTTCCACCACCTCCCTGGGCAACCTGTGCCAGTCTCTCACCACCCTCATGGGGAAGAGACACTGGAACAGGTTGCCCAGGGAGGTGGTTGAATTGTTTTAGTTGGAATAGACCTTTAAGCCTATCCAGCCCAACCATTCCCTAACTCTACCAAGTCTGATCATAAACCCTCAGCACCACATCTCTGCAGCTTTGAAACCCTTCCAGGGCTGGGGACTCGACCACCTCCCCAGGGGGCTTGGGCCAGCGTTTGAGAACCCCATGGGGGAAGAAGTTTCTTTTATTGTTCTAAACCTCCCCTGGGGCAACCTGAGATCATTTCCTCTCATCCTATTGCTTGTTACTAGGGAAAAGAGGCCAACTCCACGTCACTCCAACCTCCTTTAAAGGAGCTGTAAAGAGCTAGAAGGTCTCCCCCCTGTTGTGCTGCTCTGTTTGAATTTACCTGGCAGTTGAAGCTGAATCTCGAATCAAAACTCAGGGAACAGGGCTTGGGAGCAGTGTCAAAAAAGACCAGGGCTAAATAATGCTGAATGGAATGGAATGGAATGGAATGGAATGGAATGGAATGGAATGGAATGGAATGGAATGGAATAGAATAGAATAGAATAGAATAGAATAGAATAGAATAGAATAGAATAGAATAGAATAGAATTAACCAGGTTGGAAGAGACCTTCAAGATCATCACATCCAACCCATCATCCAACACCACCTAATCAACTAACCCATGGCACCAAGCACCCCATCAAGTCTCCTCCTAAACACCTCCAGGGATGGCGACTCCACCACCTCGCCGGGCAGCACATCCCAATGGCCAATCTCTCTCTCTGTGTAGAATTTCTTCCTATCATCCAGTCTGAACCTCCCCTGGCACAGCTTCAGACTGTGTCCTCTTGTTCTGATGCTGGGTGCTTAGGAGAAGAGCCCAACCCCCACCTGGCTCCAACCTCCCTTCAGGGAGTTGCAGAGAGCAAGAAGGTCTCCCCTGAGCCTCCTCCTCTCCAGGCTAAGCAACCCCAGCTCCCTCAGCCTCTCCTCCCAGGGCTGTGCTCCAGACCCCTCCCCAGCTTTCTTGCCCTTCTCTGGACACCTTCCAGCAGCTCAACCTCTTTCCTAAGCTGAGGAGCCCAGAATTGGACACAGGACTCCAGGTGTGGCCTAAGCAGTGCTGAGCACAGGGCAGGATGACTTCCCTGCTCCTGCTGGTCACACTCTTCCTGCTGCAGGCCAGGATGCCATTAGCCCTCTTGGCCACCAAACCAGTTCAGTGAGCACCTCTGCACAGGGAGTTGAGGGGGCTGAAGCCCAGCAAAGAAAGACTCAAGCCTTGTCTCATGACTGGGAAAGCTTTCCCAACAAAGAGTAGTTATCCATGGCTGCATTTACACAGCCTCTCACTCCTCTCAGGCATGTAGTTTTCATAGCTGGCAAGTCATGAAGTGCTTGTGGTTTGGGTTTTTTTTTCCCCTCTCTCCACTCATGGAAATGTCTTTCAAATGTTGGTTTCTCTGTGGTTGTTGGGAGGGTTGGCTGTTGGTTGTTGTTTTTTTTTCCCCAGCCCCAGGATTTCAGGCTCAAGTTGTCCTAGATAGCAGCTGAACTTTTGGATGCTGCTCCAGGGCTATTTTTAATGGAAAACAAAAAGCAATGCTGAGTTTTGCCCCAGTCAGCCCTGAAGTCAGCCCAGGCATTGATATAGGCTGGGCTGGCTTGAAAGAAGCCCTGAAGAAAAGGACTTGAGGGTGCTGGTGGATGAGACACTCGATAAGAGCTGCCAGGGTATGCTTGCAGCCCAGAAAGCCAAGCAGAGCTTGGGTTGCATCAAAGAAGCAGCAGGCTGGAGGCTGGAAGAACTTGGGATGGCTGCAGCCACCTTGGCTGGTGGGGAGCTGGGCTGTTAGGAAGCTGTTGCCATGAGAGAGGTGAGCCCAGGACAGCCTCATGAGGTTCAACAGGGCCAAGGGCAAGGTCTTGCAGCTGGGGCAGGGCAATCCCAGGCACTGCTAGAGGCTGGGCAGAGACTGGCTGCAGAGCAGCCCTGAAGGAAAGGCCGTGGGGGTGCTGGGGGAGGAGAAGCTCAACAGCAGCCAGCAGGGAGCACTTGCAGCCCAGAGAGCCAAGCAGAGCCTGGGCTGCAGCAAGAGAAGTGTGGCCAGCAGGGCCAGGGAGGGGATTCTGCCCCTCTGCTCCACTCTGCTGAGACCACAGCTGCAGCTCTGGGTCCAGTTCTGGAGCCTCTGTGCCAGGAAGGGGCTGGAGGGGCTGGAAGGTGTCCAGAGCAGGGCCACGAGGAGGAGCAGAGGGCTGGAGCTGCTCTGCTGTGAGGACAGCCTGAGGGAGTTGGGGTTGTGCAGGCTGGAGCGGAGAAGGCTCCAGGGAGACCTCATTGTGGCCTTCCAGTATCTGCAGGGGCTCCAAGCAAGCTGGGGAGGGACTTCTGAGGGTGTCAGTGAGTGATAGGACTGGGGGGTGGAGCACAACTAGAAGTGGGTAGATTGAGATTGGATGTGAGGAAGAAGTTCTTCCTCATGAGGGTGGTGAGAGCCTGGCACAGGCTGCCCAGGGAGGTGGTGGAAGCCTCCTGCCTGGAAGTGTTTGCAGCCAGGCTGGAGGTGGCTGTGAGTAGCGAGTGGGCACTGGGATGATTGCCCTTCACTCCAGAGTGGTGGGGGAGAGAACCACCCAGCAGGCCATGACTCCACTGGGATCTATCCAGCTCACCTCTCTCATGGCAACAGCTTCCTAACAGCCCAGCTCCCCACCAGCCAAGGTGGCTGCAGCCATCCCAAGTTCTTCCAGCCTCCAGCCTGCTGCTTCCTTGATGCAACCCAAGCTGTGCTTGGCTTTCTGGGCTACAAGTACACCCTGCTGTGGTGTGAGGTGTCCCTGCCCATGGCAGGGGGGTTGGAACTGGCTGAGCCTTGAGGTCTCTTCCAAGCCTGCCGATGCTGTGAATTCATTGGCACTGGGCTGATTGCCCTTCACTCCAGTGTGGTGGGGAGAGAACCACCTCGCAGGCCATGACTCCACTGGGATGTATCCAGCACAGGGAGCTGTCAGGGTGCAGGAGACTGGCTGAAGTGCCACAGCTCTCTCTTCTGTCACAAACCAAACTTCTCTTTGAATGCGTCAGCAGAGGGTGACATTGTGCAGGCTTGGGGAATATCTCGAGTGCCATCAACAACAACAAACAACAACAACAACAACAAATCCCCAACAACAACAACTTTGGAGTGTGCAAGGGGCTGAAGTTTGAAAGAAAGGGAGGTTTGGGGGAAACTGCTGTGAAAGCAGGAGGGATGAGTTTAGTGTGGCAATGGTGTGGGCTGAGGGGATGCTCTAAGTCCAGCTGTCGTGATTGCAGGGCCTGAAATGCAATATTTGAGCGATATTGTCTGATTTGATCTAGCAATAAATAAACAAACAGCTGCTCAATGGGAGTTTGGGGGTTTGGTGGAGTCATGTGCCCAGTTCTGGGCTCCTCAGATTAGGAAAGATGTTGACTTGCTGGAAGGTGTCCACCAGAAGGGCAACGAAGGTGGGGAGGGGTCTGGAGCACAGCCCTGGGAGGAGAGGCTGAGGGAGCTGGGGTTGCTTAGCCTGCAGAAGAGGAGGCTCAGGGAGACCTTCTTGCTCTCTCCCACCCCCTGAAGGGAGGTTGGAGCCAGGTGGGGGTTGGTCTCTTCTCCCAGGCACCCAACACCAGAACAAGAGGACACAGTCTCAAGCTGTGCCAGGGGAGGTTCAGGCTGGAAGTGAGAAGAAAGTTCTTCCCAGCAAGAGTAATTGGCCATTGGAATGTGCTGCCCAGGGAGGTGGTGGAGTCCCCATCCCTGGAGGTGTTTAGGAAGAGCCTGGATTGGGTGCTTGGTGCCATGGTTTAGTTGATTAGATGGTGCTGGGTGATAGGTTGGGGACTAGATGATCTGAAAGGTCTTTTCCAACCTGGTTAATTCTATTCTATTCTATTCTATTCTATTCTATTCTATTCTATTCTATTCTATTCTATTCTATTCTATTCTATTCTCTCTACTCTACTCTACTCTACTCTCTCTACTCTACTCTACTCTACTCTACTCTACTCTACTCTACTCCTATTCTACTCTACTCTACTCTACTCTACTCTACTCTACTCTACTCTACTCTACTCTACTCTACTCTACTCTACTCCTATTCTATTCTATTCTATTTACATTTCAATATCTGAAGGGGTCTTAGAGTAAGGCTTGGGAGGGACTCTTTAGAGGGGACTGTGGGGAAAAGACAAGGGGTAATGGTTTGAAACTGGAGCAGGGGAGGTTGAAGTTGGACATCAGGAGGAAGCTGCTCACAGTGAGGATGGTGAAACACTGGGACTGGTTGCCCAGGGATGTTGTTGAGGCCCCATCCTTGGAGGCATTCAGGATCAGACTTGATGTGGCCCTGGGCAGCCTGATCTTAGTCGGGAATGTCCTTGTTCACTGCAGGGGGGGTCAGACAAGGTGCATCTCCCTTATGACCTGACGCAATGCATCTCCCTCCACCTATGACTTGACAGGATCAGAGGGTGTTAGGGGCTGGACATGCACAGGATCTCCACCTAAAAGTAGGTGCAGGGCATGCACAGGATCAGAGGGTGTTAGGGGCACAGGATCAGGGCATGCACAGGATCAGAGGGTGTTAGGGGCCACCTAAGTAGGTGCAGGGCAGGGGATCATGTTAGGGGCCACCTAAGAGGTCAGAGGGTGGATCAGAGGGTGTTAGGGGCCACCTAAGTAGGTGCAGGGCATGCACAGGATCAGAGGGTGTTAGGGGCCACCTAAGTAGGTGCAGGGCATGCACAGGATCAGAGGGTGTTAGGGGCCACCTAAAAGTAGGTGCAGGGCATGCACAGGATCAGAGGGTGTTAGGGGTTGGGAAGGGACCTCTGGAGATCTTCAAGTCCAATGCCCCCGCCCTGCAGTTGGTTCCCAGCTACGTCAGCACCCGGCGCGGGTCGCAAACCCTGCCTCGGGACGGCCCCAGCCCAGCAGCTTCAAGGCTTGCTTGGTGCTCCTCGAGTTGTGTCTTGTGTCTCTGCGTGTGTGTGTGTGTGTGTGTGTGTGTGTGTGTGAGCTGTCCCCCAGCCCAATACCGACGGGGGGGGGGGACAATGCAGACAGATAAGATAATGGATGAGAAGGGAGTGGAAAATCTCTCCTGTATTCTGGTGGCATTTCCAATAGCCCCGGGGCTGGCAGCGTTGGGCCGCACGGCGTCTCCATCACAAAGGCCCTCGGTAAGTCCTCTCCAGCTCCCACTGTGACGCTAAAGCCGGCTGCAAAGAGCCAGGGCTTGGGGGCCCCTCGCAGTGGGGAGTGGAGCGGTGGCTACGTGATCCCGGGCGGCCTCTGCCGTTCCCAGAATGGGGCTCAGCTCCTGCTGCTGCTCCTGCTGCTGCCCATTGGAAGCCCAATGAATGGGATGGAATGGAATGGAATGGAATGGAATGGAATGGAATGGAATGGAATGGAATGGAATGGAATGAATGGAATGGAATGGAATAGAATAGAGTAGAGTAGAATAGAATAGAATAGAATGTAATAGAATAGAATAGAATAGAATAGAATAGAATAGAATAGGATGGAATAGAGTAGAATAGAATAGAATAGAATAGAATAGAATAGAATAGAATAGAATAGAATAGAATGTAATGGAATAGAGTAGAATAGAATAGAATAGAATAGAATAGAATAGAATAGGATGGAATAGAGTAGAATAGAATAGAATAGAATAGAATAGAATAGAATAGAATGGAATAGAGTAGAATAGAATAGAATAGAATAGAATAGAATCATAGAATCATAGAATCAGTCAGGGTTGGAAGGGACCACAAGGATCATCTAGTTCCAACCCCTGCCATGGGCAGGGACATAGAATAGAATAGAATAGAATAGAATAGAATAGAATAGAATAGAATAGAATAGAATAGAATAGAATAGAATAGAATAGACCAGGTTGGAAGAGACCTCAGTGATCATCAAGTCCAACCTATCACCCAACACCATCTAATCAACTAAACCATGGCACCAAGCACCCCATCCAGTCTCCTCCTGTACACCTCCAGGGATGGGGACTCCACCACCTCCCTGGGCAGCACATTCCAATGGCCAGTTACTCTTTCTATGAAGAACTTCTTCCTAACATCCAGCCTAAACCTCCCCTGGCACAGTCTGAGACTGTGTCCTCTTGTTCTGGGGCTGGGTGCCGGCCTGGGAGAAGAGACCACCCCCACCTGGCTCCATCCTCCCTTCAGGGGGTGGGAGAGAGCAAGAAGGTCTCCCCTGAGCCTCCTCTTCTGCAGGCTAAGCAACCCCAGCTCCCTCAGCCTCTCCTCCCAGGGCTGTGCTCCAGACCCCTCCCCAGCTTTCTTGCCCTTCTCTGGACACCTTCCAGCAGCTCAACATCTTTCCTAACCTGAGGAGCCCAGAACTGGACACAGGACTCCAGGTGTGGCCTAAGCAGTGCTGAGCACAGGGGCAGAATGACCTCCCTGCTTGAATATCCCTGTGGGGGTTTCTCCCCAGGGAAGCCACAGCACACCCAGGGAGCTCAGAGCAGCTCTTGGGCTTTGTGGAGGCTTCATGGGTAGGTCTGTTGCTTACTCTCCTGTTTAATCATAGAATCATAGTCATAGAGTCATGGAGTCATGGAGTCATAGAGTCAAGGAGTCATAGAGTCATGGAGTCATGGAGTCAGAGAGTCATAGAGTCATATAGTCATAGAGTCATAGAGCCAAGGACTCATAGAATCAGAGTCATAGAGTCATAGAATCATAGTCATAGAGTCATAGAATCATAGAATCAACCAGATTGGAAAAGACCTCAGAGATCAAGTCCAACCTATTACCTAATACCTAACACCTCGTGACAGCTAAACCATGGCTCCAAGTGCCACATCCAATCCCCTCTTGAACACCTCCAGGGACAGGGACTCCACCACCTCCCTGGGCAGCACATCCCAATGGCCAATTCCTCTTGCTGGGAAGAACTTTCTCCTCACCTCCAGCCTAAACCTCCCCTGGCACAGCTTGAGACTGTGTCCTCTTGTTCTGCTGCTGGTTGCCAGGGAGAAGAGACCAAGTCTTCTGCTTAATCACAGAATCAGAAGTCAGAGAGCCATAGAGTCATAGAATCACAGAATCATAGAATCAGAATCATAGAATCATGGAATCAGAATCATAGAATCATAGAATCAGAATCATAGAGTCATAGAATGGTTTGGTTTGGAAGGGATCTTAAAGATCATCTATTTCTAACCCCCCTGCCATGGGCTGGGACACCTCCTTCTAGTCCAGGATGCTTAAGGCCTCATCCAACCTGGCTTGGAACACTTCCAGTCATGGAGCCTCTACAGCTTCTCTGGGCAACCTCTTGCAGTGCCTCATCACCCTCATGGGGCAAAATTTGTTCCTAATGTCTGATCTAAATCCAGCTTCTCCCAGTTGGAAGCCGCTGCCTATTGCACCGTCACTACTGGCCTTTGGAAATGTCCCTCTCCAGCTCTCCTGTGGCCTCCTGCAAACCCTGGCAAGTGTGTTTAACCAACCATCCTGAGAAGACAATGAGGAAGAATAGCTGTAAAACACTCTGAAAGGCCAGGCACAGGTGGGAGCCTGAAAATCTTGCTTTGGGGAGCAAGGAGTTGCTTAGCCTGCAGAAGAGGAGGCTCAGGGGAGACCTTCTTGCTCTCTCCAACTCCCTGAAGGGAGGTTGGAGCCAGGTGGGGGTTGGTCTCTTCTCCCAGGCAGGCAGCACCAGAACAAGAGGACACAGTCTCAAGCTGCCCCAGGGGAAGTTTAGGCTCAAGGTGAGGAGAAAGTTCTTCACAGAGAGAGGAATTGGCCATTGGAATGTGCTGCCCAGGGAGGTGGTGGAGTCCCCATCCCTGGAGGTGTTCAAGAGAGGATTGGATGTGGCACTTGGAGCCAAGGTTTAGTTAGTCAGGAGGAGTTGGGTGATAGGTTGGACTTGCTGATCTCTGAGGTCTTTTCCAACCTTATTGATTGTATGATTCTAAGCTGCTCTGATGTTGGCTTGGGTGTCCTGCTGACCGCTGAAGCAAAGGAGACCAAACCTTTGCTGACCCTGCTGGCTGCATCAGATGGCTTCTGAATGGTCTGCTTGCTGCTTAGGAGGGGGAATCTGCCTTGCAAGAGCCTCAGGGTAGTCCAGCAAACTCGTGCAGCCCAAGAGCTCATTCTCTCTGGGATTTTTGAAGCATGAAATGGGAATCTTTAGGCATGGAGGATCGTAGTGAAGTAAGAAGGGCAGGCTAATCAATTACTTGACTAATGTGGCAGAGCTGCAGGTGATATTCAGCAGAGGGATGTCTTGCAGAAGGGGGTGCTGTCAGCTAGCCAGGAGTTTGACAGAGGATTCAGGCAGCACATCTGACAAGGTGCCAGGAATCAGCCTGAGTTATGAATTATCTGAGGCACTGCAATCTAAACAGCATCAACTGGTGGACCCAGCACTACCTCGAAGGCAGCACAGCCCAATCTTACCATAGAATCAGAGAATCAATAAGGCTGGAAGAGACCTCAAAGATCAGCAAGTCCAACCTGTCACCCAACACCTCCTGACAACTAAACCATGGCTCCAAGGGCCACATCCAATCCCCTCTTGAGCACCTCCAGGGATGGGGACTCCACCACCTCCCTGGGCAGCACATTCCAATGCCTAACAACTCTCTTGCTGGGAAGAACTTTCTCCTCACCTCCAGCCTAAACCTCCCCTGGCACAGCTTGAGACTGTGTTCTCTTGTTCTGGTGCTGAGTGCCTGCCTGGGAGAAGAGCCCAACCCCCACCTGGCTACAACCTCCCTTCAGGCAGTTGCAGAGCAAGAAGGTCTCCCCTGAACCTCCTCCAGGCTGAGCAACCCCAGCTCCCTCAGCCTCTCCTCCCAGGGCTGTGCTCCAGACCCCTCCCCAGCCTCGTTGCCCTTCTCTGGACACCTTCAAGTCTCTCAATGTCCTTCTTAACCTGAGGAGCCCAGAACTGGACACAGGACTCCAGGTGTGGCCTAACCAGTGCTGAGCACACAGTGACTTCCCTGCTCCTGCTGGCCACACTCTTCCTGGTGCTGGCCAGATTTCCATTATTGACTCAGATGGGTAACAAAAAGTTCCCTCATCTTCTCCTCCTCCATGCTTGCTTTGGTAGAGTGCAAAACCCTGCACCTAACCCTAGCTCTGGGGCTGTAGAGCTTGCTGGACTGCCCTGGTGTTCTTACAAGGCAGATTCCCCCTCCTAAGCAGCAAGCAGACCATTCAGAAGCCACCTGATGCAGCCAACAGGGTCAGCAAAGGTTTAGTTTCCTTTGTTTCAGCAGGCAGCAGGACACCCAAGCCAACACCAGCCCAACTTTGTGGCTTTGCTTTTCCTGTCTTAAATAGCACCACTGGGCCACTCTGACTCAACTGCCACAGTGCACTTTGTGTGGCTCTGTGTGTCACAAGTGACCCAAAAGCAAACACAAGAGGTCCTTCCAGGTCCCCCTACCCAGATACAAGTCCCCGATGATGATTCTCAGCCTGCTCTGTGTGCTTTAGAATCAGAGAATCAACAAGGTTGGAAAAGACCTCAGAGATCATCAAGTCCAAGCTGTCACCCAGCACCTCCTGACTAACTAAACCATGGCTCCAAGTGCCACATCCAAGCCCTTTTTGAACACCTCCAGGGACAGGGAAAAAATTAACAGTTGAGAGCATTCCAGCCCCTGAAAACAGCAGAGAATTTGAAGGACAGTGGCACTGAGTGCACCCTCAGCAAGGTTGCTGATGACACCAAGCTGTGTGGGGCAGCAGACAGGCTGGAGAGAAGGGATCCATCCAGAGGGACCTGGACAGGCTGCAGAGGTGGGCACAAGCCAACCTTAGGAGCTTCAACAAGACCAAGGGCAGGCTCCTGCAGCTGGGTGGAGGCAAGCCCAGGCACAAATGCAGGCTGGGCAGGGACTGGCTGGAGAGCAGCCCTGAGGAGAGAGACTTGGGGGTGCTGGGGGAGGAGAAGCTCAACAGGAGCTCTCAGTGTGCACTTGCAGCCTGGAAAGCCAATCAGAGCCTGGGCTGCAGCAGGAGAAGTGTGGCCAGCAGGGCAAGGGAGGGGATTCTCCCCCTCTGCTCAGCTCTGGGGAGACCCCACCTGGAGTGCTGCCTCCAGGTCTGGAGCCCCTATGACAAGAGGGATCTGGAGGTGCTGGAAGGTGTCCAGAGAAGGGCCATGGAGCACCTCTCCTGTGAGGACAGACTGAGGGAGTTGGGGCTGTTCAGCCTGGAGAAGAGAAGGCTCCCAGGTGACCTCATTGTGGCCTTCCAGGATCTGCAGGGGGCTACAGGAAGGCTGGGGAGGGACTTCTCAGGCTCTCAGGTAGGGATAGGACTAGGGGGAATGGACTGAAGCTGGAGGTGGGGAGATTCAGGCTGGAGGTGAGGAGGAAGTTCTTCCCCATGAGAGTGGTGAAGCCCTGGAATGGGTTGTGCAGGGAGGTGGTTGAGGCCCCATCCCTGGAGGTGTTTAAGCCCAGGCTGGATGAGGCTGTGGCCAGCCTGATCTAGTGTGGGGTGTCCCTGCCCATGGCAGGGGTTGGAACTAGATGATGGTGTGCCCCAAGGATCAGTGCTGGGCCCAATGCTCTTCAACATCTTTATTGATGATCTGGATGAGGACATTGAGTCCATCAGCAGTAAATTTGCAGACAACACCAAGCTGGGGGCAGGAGTTGATCTGCTGGAGGGCAGAGAGGCTCTGCAGAGGGACCTCGACAGGCTGGACAGATGGGCAGAGGCCAAGGGCAGGAGATTGAACACATCCAAGTGCCAGGTGCTGCACATTGGCCACAGCAACCCCAGGCAGTGCTACAGGCTGGGGTCAGAGTGGCTGAGAGCAGCCAGGCAGAGAGGGACCTGGGGGTACTGGTTGATTGTAGGCTGAACATGAGCCTGCAGTGTGCCCAGGCAGCCAAGAAGGCCAATGGCATCCTGGCCTGCATCAGGAAGAGTGTGGGCAGCAGGAGCAGGGAGGTCATTCTGCCCCTGTACACTGCACTGGTTAGGCCACACCTTGAGTCCTGTGTCCAGTTCTGGGATCCTCAGTTTAGGAAGGAGGCTGACTTGCAGAGAAGGGCAATGAGGTTGGTGAGGGGTTTGGAGCACAGCCCTGGGAGGAGAGGCTGAGGGAGCTGGGGTTGCTTAGCCTGGAGAAGAGGAGACTCAAGCGTGACCTTACTGCTCTCTCCAACTCCCTGAAGGAGGTTGTAGCCAGGCAGAGGTTGGTCTCTTCTCCCAGGCAGGCAGCCAGCACCAGAACAAGAGGACACCGTCTCAGGCTGTGCCAGGGCAGGTCTAGGCTGGATGTTAGAAAGGAGTTCTATACAGAGAGAGTGATTGCCCATTGGAATGGGCTGCCTGGGGAGGTGGTGGAGTCACCATCACTGGAGGTGTTCAGGAGGAGCCTTGCTGGGGTGCCTGGTGCCATGGGTTAGTTGTTTGGGTGGGTTGGATTGGTTGATGTGTTGGACGCGACGATCTTGAAGGTCTCTTCCAACCTGGTGCATTGTATTGTATTGTGCCCTTGTGGTCCCTTCCAACCCTGCCTGATACTATGAGACTATGATGCAGGCAGCTGCATCTCTGAAGTGTTTGGCATTTCAGGAAGGGGGGGGAGGAGGTAATTCCTTAATTCAGCTGAACCAGCTTCCCATGTCCCAAGAGGCAAACCTCCACGCTCGCACCCTCCCTGTCCTCCTCACGGCGTGCAGAATCAAATCATTTACCAGCCCGAGCAGTGTGAATGTCCAAAAGGTTCCTTAAACGTGCCAGCTCATTCTCTCTGGTGTGGAAAACTGGCTGAGGGAGAAGGGGTGGATGAAAGGGGTTGGGGCTGCCGCACGGTCAGCGCTCAGCTTCCAGGGCTCCGCGCGGCGTGGAACTGAAGCGCCCGGTACCGGGTCCCCCTTTGAAGGGCAAGGCAGTCTCATGTGGGCTCAAACGTAGGCTGGGGGTGAGAATTCTCTTCACTGCTTGGATTCTTTGCATTTCTTTGGTCCAGTGAGAGTCATGAGTGTGGAATTCGTAGCCTGATTTTTCGCAGAACCTGGGTTTCTGCTGCTGGTGCCAGCCCCCGTGGGGCTCGGGAGGTGTATTTCATAGTCTCAGAGTGTCGGGCAGGGTTGGACGGGACCACGAGGATCAGCTAGTTCCAACCCCACCCTGCCATGGGCAGGGACACCCCACACTAGATCAGGCTGCCCAGAGCCTCATCCAGCCTGGGCTTAAACACCTCCAGGGTTGGGCCCCCAACCGGCTCCCTGGACAACCCATTCCAGGGCTTCACCACTCTCATGGGGAAGAACTTCCTCACCTCCAGTCTGAATCTCCCCACCTCCAGCTTCATTCCACATGCCTAATACCTTTTTGGCCTGATGGATAGACATCAGTTCATGCCACAGAAGACCAGAGGCCTCAAACACAAGCCCTTGAAGGTGTCCAGAGAAGGGCAAGAAAGCTGGGGAGGGGTCTGGAGCACAGCCCTGGGAGGAGAGGCTGAGGGAGCTGGGGTTGCTTAGCCTGCAGAAGAGGAGGCTCAGGGGAGACCTTCTTGCTCTCTGCAACTCCCTGAAGGGAGGTTGGAGCCAGGTGGGGGTTGGTCTCTTCTCCCAGGCAGCCAGCCCCAGAACAAGAGGACACAGCCTCAAGCTGTGCCAGGGGAGGTTTAGGCTGGAGGTGAGGAAGGTTGGTAGATTGAGATTGGATGTTTGGAAGAAATTCTTCCCCATGAGGGTGGTGAGAGACTGTCACGAGTTGCCCAGGGAGGTGGTGGAAGCCTCATCCCTGGAGGTATTTAAGGCCAGGCTGGATGTGGCCGTGAGCAACCTGCTGCAGTGTGAGGTGTCCCTGGCCATGGCAGGGGGTTGGAACTGCCTGATCCTTGAGGTCCCTTCCATCCCTAACAATTCTATGATTTGACTGTCAAACTGGGAAGCTCTAAGACCTGCACTGTTCTAACCAGGAGAAATCTAGCAGCAGAAATCCCTGCTCCCATCTGGGTGATGCATTCAGTCCCTCCAGCTGGTAAGAGCAGACACATCCTGCTGCTCCCATGCTGGTGGGAATGATTTTTGACTCTGCTTCTCATCTTGAATTCTAAAGCAAGGAGCAGTTGTGGAAGGTTTTAGCTTGTGGAAGGTTTCAGCCTGTGCTGTGTGTCTGGCACAGAGAAGAGGCTCACAGGATCACGGCCCAAGAGGGAAGGAGATCATTGGAAGCTCCTGAAGGATCACTTTGTATAATACCTAAAGAATGAAGTCATGTCCCCTGAGAAATGCTTGGCAGATAAACCCCACAGGGTATTGTTCATCTTCAGCCAGCTGCCTCCCTTGGCAAACCTCCTCTGCAGGGCTGGGAGCTTTGAAACTCCCTTCTGCCTTGATTGTGGCCTTGGGAGACGGTTGTGTCCTACCTTCATCAGGGCTAGAAGGCACTTTGAGCTCCTCTCTGGCGGTGGGATTCACCTCCTCCTGCTTCAGAGGAATGGGCACTCGAGGCTCCTGTATTTAATCTCGGCAGACTATGCATTTTCACTGGGCAGACTATGCCTTTTCCCTGGGCAGACTATGCCTTTTCCCTGGGCAGAATATGCCTTTTCACTGCCCTTTTGCAGTGAAGGTTACTTCACTGCAGAAAGAAAACTTGAGAGCTGTGATCAGATTGGAAATGGAGGCTGTGGATGTGATGTGCTCTTCAGAGAGCCTAGCACAGCCCTGGGCTTAACACAGCTGAGTTCTCACGGGGTGAGCTGCCTCTCTCGCTTCAGCCAGGCACGTTGGCTCTGGGAACTGGTGATGGAAAATGTGAGCAGAGGAAAACATTTGGTCTCCAGTGCTCACGGGCATGGAAGTTCACCAGGACGCCTGACATGGTGCTGTGCCTGCTTATCCTAGAATCATAGAGTTGTCAGGGTTGGAAGGGAGGAGCTCAAGGCTCAGCCAGTTCCAACCCCCTGCCATGGCCAGGGACACCTCACACTCCAGCAGGTTGCTCACAGCCACCTCCAGCCTGGCTGCAAACACCTCCAGGCAGGAGGCTTCCACCACCTCCCTGGGCAGCCTGTGCCAGGCTCGCACCACCCTCCTGGGGAACAACTTCTTCCTCACATCCAATCTCAATCTACCCATTTGTAGTTTTGCTCCACCCCCCCAGTCCTATCACTCCCTGACACCCTCAAATGTCCCTCCCCAGCTTTCTTGTAGGCCCAGTTGTGTAGTTTGGGGGTCATTAAACAATCTCTGAAGTTAATTCCTAGGTTAAACACCTCAGGACCACCTTACTTATAATCATAGAATTGTTAGGGTTGGAAGAGACCTGAAGGATCAGCCAGTTCCAACCCCCTGCCACGGCCAGGGACACCTCACACTCCAGCAGGTTGCTCACAGCCACCTCCAGCCTGGCTGCAAACACCTCCAGGCAGGAGGCTTCCACCACCTCCCTGGGCAGCCTGTGCCAGGCTCTCACCACCCTCATGGGGAAGAATTTCTTCCTGACATCCAATCTCAATCTCCCTTCTCTTCTAGTTTTGCTCCATCCCCCCCAGTCCTTTCACTCCCAGATGTGTAGTTTTGGGCCACTTCTACTTTTCTGGGAAAACATCTTGTTCTGGTGTCAGAAGTGGCAGGGGAAAAAACAAATCACTGCTGGGCTTCGGTGTCCCATCAACAAAACAGGCACAGGACTGGAAGCTGCGCTGGTGGCACAGCTGAGGCTCTGTCCCTGCTGGGTGCCTTTCAGCATCGTTGTATCAGACACAGCAGAGTGTCAAGGGGTCTGTTTGCTCACTTGTGCACACACCACACCTGCTGTGAGACAAATGTCCACCAAGCCAGAGGCAGGATGTAGCAGGGAGCAGGTGAGCAGAGGTTCTGCTTTGGTTGCTGGGCTCCTGTCCAGTTTGGTTCTGGAAGAGGATCTCTGTCCCAGGACTTGAAGTGGAACCCTGGATGCTTCTTGTCATAGAATCAGAGAATTGTTTGGGTTGGAAGAGACCTCTAAGATCACCCAGTCCAACCACCAACACAACACCACCAAGGCCATTAACCCACCTCCCAGTGTGCCACATCCACACGTTTCTCAAACACCTCCAGGGACAGCGACTTCACCACCTCCCTGGGCAGCCTGTTCCAATCCCTGACCTCTCTTTCAGCCACAAAAAACTCTTCCTCATCCCCAACCTAAATAACTTTCACCTCACTGGTGGTCAAGAATAAAAGCAGCAAGGCGCCAAAGAGTCAACAGGTAGCGGATCTACACCGGTGTCTCACTTTGTTGGCTGCCTCGCCCTTAGTTTGTTCTAGCAGAGCCTCCTCACTCCTCGACCTCATCTTGCTCTGAGCCACCTCCTCCCCCATCCCCCCTCTTTCTCCACCCCAAGCTTATACCCAGGCCCTGGGAGGTTTTAATATTCAAGGCGTACCTTCCACATGAGCTGTGCTGAAGAGTCGACGTGTCGGAGTTTATTGATATCACATTGGGCTGCGGCTGGGCTGTCAGCTGCACATTCAGCCCTCGGCGACCCCCTAAGGTGCTGGCTCTGGCAGCTCTAAAGGCATCTGCACACACACACACACACACACACACACACAAAAAAAGGGGGGGGGGGAAAAAGAAAAAAAATAAAAGGAAGGGGGGAAAAGAAGAAAAAAAGAAGAAAAAAAGGAAAAAAAAGAAAAAAAAAATAAAAGAAGAAAAAGTAAAAGAAGATAAAATAAGAAGAAAAAGAGAAGAGAAGATAAAAGAAAAAAAAAGAAGAAAAATAAAAGGAGAAAAAAAGAAGAAAAAAATAAAAGAAGAAAAAGTAAAAGAAGAAAAATAAAAGTAAAGGAAGAAAAAAAAAAAAGAGAAAAAAAAAGAAGAAAAAGTAAAAGAAGAAAAAGTAAAAGAAGAAAAAAAAAAAGAAGAAAAAGAGAAGAGAAGATAAAAGAAAAAAAAAAAAGAAGAAAAATAAAAGGAGAAAAAAAAAAAGAAGAAAAAATAAAAGAAGAAAAAGTAAAAGAAGAAAAAGTAAAGGAAGAAAAATAAAAGGAGAAAAAAAGAAGAAAAAAAAAAAAAGAAGAAAAAGTAAAAGAAGAAAAAGTAAAAGGAAAAAAAAAGAAGAAAAAATAAAAGAAGAAAAAGTAAAAGAAGAAAAAGTAAAAAGAAGAAAAAAAGAAGAAAACGAGAAAAAAGAGAAGATAAAAAAAAAAAAGTAGAAAAATAAAAGGAGAAAAAAAAGAAAAAAAAAAAAGAAGAAAAAGTAAAAGAAGAAAAAGTAAAAGAAGAAAAATAAAAGGAGAAAAAATAAGAAAAAATAAAAGAAGAAAAAGTAAAAGAAGAAAAAAAGAAGAAAAAAGAGAAGAGAAGATAAAAGAAAAAAAAAAGAAGAAAAATAAAAGGAGAAAAAGAGAAGAAAAATAAAAGAAGAAAAAGTAAAAGAAGAAAAAGTAAAGGAAGAAAAATAAAAGGAGAAAAAAGAAGAAAAAATGAAGAAAAAGTAAAAGAAGAAAAAAGTAAAAGAAGAAAAATAAAAGGAGAAAAAAAGAAGAAAAAAATAAAAGAAGAAAAAGTAAAAGAAGAAAAAGTAAAAGAAGAAAAAAGAAGAAAAAGAGAAGAAAAAGAGAAGAAAAAAAATAAAAAGAAAAAATAAAAGGAGAAAAAAAGAAGAAAAAGCGAAGGAAAAAATTAAAGGAGAAAAAAATAAAAGAAGAAAAAAGAAGAAAAAAAGGAAAAGAAGAAAAAAAGGGGAAAAAAAGACAAGAAAAAGAGAAGAAAAATAATAGAAGAAAAAAGAAGAAGAAAGAAAAAGAAAAAAGGGGGAAAAGAAACAAAGAAGAAAGAAGAAGAAAGAAAGAAGAAAAAATTAAAGAAGGAAAAAAAAAGAAGAAAAATAGGAAGAAAAAAAGAAGAAAAAATAAGAAAAAGAGAAGAAACACTAAAAGGAAAAAAAAAAGACGAAAAAAGAACGAGAAAAAAAGAAAAGAGGAAAAAGATAAAAGAAGGAAAAAGAAGAATAAAGAAGAAAAAAGAAAATAAGAAGAAAAAAGAAAAGAAAAAAAAAGAAAAAGAAAAGAAAAAAAAAGAAAAACAAAAAAAAAAGAAGAAGAAAAGAAAATAAGCAAAAAAGGGGAAAAAAGAGGAAAAAAATGAGAGGAAAAAAAAAGAAGGAAAAAAAAAGGAAGAAAAAAATAAAAGAAAAAATAATAAGAAAAAAACCCTAAACAACCTCCCCCCGCCCCCAAAAGGAAAAAAAGAGCCTTTCTTGTTTTGTCCAAGGTGAGACAATGCCAACAGGGCCCTGCACCAGCTGACAGGGCTGATAAAGGAGCAAAGCAGTGCAAGGATATCTTTCTTTTCACTCCTTCTTTCTGCCACTTGCATTCTCTCCTCCCTACACTTTTCTTCTCTTTCTTCAACCAGCTTGGAGCAGCAGAGGCAAGCAGAGAGGTTTAATTGCAGGCAAATGTCACAGTCATAGAATCATAGAACTGTCAGGGCTGGAAGGGACCTCAAAGCTCAGCCAGTTCCAAACCCCCTGCCATGGCCAGGGACACCTCACACTCCAGCAGGTTGCTCACAGCCACCTCCAGCCTGGCTGCAAATACCTCCAGGCAGGAGGCTTCCACCACCTCCCTGGGCAGCCTGTGCCAGGCTCTCACCACCCTCCTGGGGAACAACTTCTTCCTCACATCCAAGCTGAATCTCCCCATTTCTACTTTTGCTCCACCCCCTAGTCCTGTCCCTCTCTGACACTCTCAGAAGTCCCTCCCCAGCTTTCTTGTAGCCTCCTTCAGATACTGCAAGGCCACAAGAAGGTCTCCTTGGAGCCTTCTCTTCTCCAGATTGAACAGCCCCAACTCCCTCAGTCTCTCCTCATAGCAGAGGTGTTCCAGCTTCTTGGTGCCATTGCTGTTGGCTAACTTGATGAAGGGGAATGCTCTGCTCGTGGGTCCTTTCTAACCCCCACCTCTTTACTGGAGGCTTTTCTCCCTGTGCTGAACTGAATGTAGAGCTTGTGTGCTGGGAGAAAAGGAAGCAAGGGAGGGGTGTAAACAGGGAGAGAAAAACACGGGAGCCAGCAAGAGGGTGGGAAAGCAAAGGAAAAGAGGTGTGGAGCAAGAGCGGTTGTGTGTCTATCCATGGCCAGGGGGCTGGAACTAGATGATTTTTGAGGTCCCTTCCAACCTAAACCATTCTGTGATTCTATGATTTTATGATGATTATTCAGCCTGGAGAAGAGAAGGCTCTGAGGAGACCTTAGAGCAGCCTTCTGGCACATGAAGGAGGCCTACAAGAAGGCTGCAGAGGAGCTTTTTACAAGGGCTAGTAGTGATGAGAGGCAATGGATTGAAGCTGGAAGAGGGGAGATTGAGACTGGAGATGAGGAAGAAATTCTTTCCAGTGAGGGTGGGGAACAAGCTGCCCAAGGAGACTGTGGATGCCCCCTCCCTGGAGGTATCCAAGGCTAAGTTGGATGAGCAGCCTGGGCTAGTGGAAGCTGTCCCTGCCTATGGCAGTGGGGTTGGATCTTTAAGGTCTCTTCCAACCCAAACCACTCTGTGAATCTCTGAACTCCTCTACTCCCCTCCCTGACGTGCTCTCACCCTTCCCTGTCTCAGCAAATCCCTCTCCCTATCACTTGTCTGGTGGGCTGGTGGGAGGTGTCCCTGGCCACAGCAGGGGGTTGGAACTAGATGATCTTTGAGGTCCTCTCCAACCCAACCCATTGTGTGATACCTGTCTACATGATGTGTCTTTATACAAATAACATAAGAACACAGGAAGGGGGAGGACGCAGAAGGGGAGTAGGAATCAGATGTTCTCCCAGGCCAGCTGCCTTAAGGACTTCTGCTGCTTCCCTCTGTTTGCCCAGACAGGGCAGAGGACAAAATAAAGGGAGGGAAGTGGCTGCTCCTGCCCTTGCTCACACACCTTTTGGCTTCAGGCAGTGGCTCTGACATCCAGATAAATGAAGCAGGGCTTGCAAACAGCAGGAGGAATGTGTTTCTCGTGTGTGGCTAAGTGGTCTCTGGTGCCTCATTCTCCCAGGCTGGTTTTCCAGGATTGGGAAAGGTTTATGAGGTTAAATTTGTTTATCTTTCCTGAAAGAGTCTTATATTGAAAGGTCTTTTAGCTTGATGTATCCAGCCAGGGAGGCCCGGGCTTGGAACAGCAGAGGAACTACAGGGCAAGATTAAGGGCTGTTGGCAGAGCTGTGTAGGGGTTTAGGATGACAATAAAAGAGGGTGTTGCAAATGGGGATGGAGGAGCAGTGATAGAGCTGTGGGGGGACCCCAGGGTAAGAATAGCAAGGCAGCTATCAGCCAAGATTGAGATGTGCTGGCAGAGAGTGAGGGGCCCAGAACTGGAGCAGAAGGGGTGGCAGCACTTCAAGTACATGAGCAGAGCCCTGCTGCTGGGACCAAGCCAGAAGGAGCAGAGGTTTGTCACAGAGGAGAAACTGAGAGACCTGGATTTGTGTGCCTCACTGGGATGTTTGGAGATCTGTGATGATGGCAAGGTTGGGCATGCCTGAGGGACATCTTAGGCCAGCCCAGGTCTGGAGAAAGGAATGTTTGCTTAGGTGTCACCAGCATCTGAGGTGCAGCTCCAGTGCTTAATGCCAGCAGGCTCCCAGCATCCTGGCTACCTTTGCCCAGTTCTTCTCTGCAGCTCAGACCCTTGAGTGGGACATGTCTGTGCTGCTGCATCATCTTCTCAGAGAATCAGGGAGTTGCTTGGCTTGCATAAAGCTCCCTAAGGTCATGGAGTCCAACCATCAACCCAACACCACCATGGCCATTAAACCATGGCCCCAGGTTTCTGGAATACCTCCAGGGATGGGGACTCCACCACCTCCCTGGGCAGCCTGTTCCAATGCCTGCCCATTAAACCAGAGGTCCATATGTTTCTGGAACACCTCCAAGGTTCCTGTGTCCAGGAGAAATTGGTTCAGGAAAAGTGGAGAAATTGTTTTAGGAGAAGTGGAGGAATGGGTTTAGGAGAACTAAAGAAGTGGGTTTAGGAGAACTGGAGGAGTGAGTTTAGGAGAAGAGGAGAAATGGGTTGAGGAGAAATGGGTTTAGGAGAACTGGAAGAATGAGTTTAGGAGAACTGGAGGAATGGGTTTAGGAGAAGAGGAGAAATGGGTTGAGGAGAAATGGGTTTAGGAGAACTGGAGAAATGGGTTTTGGAGAAGAGGAGAAATTGTTTTAGGAGAGCTGGAGAAATGGGTTTAGGAGAAAAGGAGAACTGGGTTTAGGAGAAGAGAAGAATTGGGTTTAGGAGAAGAGGAGAAGTTGTTTTAGGAGAGCTGGAGAACTGGGTTTAGGAGAAGGAGAACTGGGTTTAGGAGAAGAAACTGGGTTTAGGAGAAGAGGAGAACTGGGTTTAGGAGAAGAGGAGAACTGAGTTTAGGAGAAGAGGAGAAATGGGTTTAGGAGAAGAGGAAACTGGGTTTAGGAGAAGAACTGGGTTTAGGAGAAGAGGAGAACTGGGTTTAGGAGAAGAGGAGAAATGAGTTTAGGAGAAGAGGAGAAATGGGTTTTGGAGAAGAGGAGAACTGGGTTTAGGAGAAGAACTGGGTTTAGGAGAAGAGAAGAACTGGGTTTAGGAGAAGAGAAGAACTGGGTTTAGGAGAAGAGAAGAACTGGGTTTAGGAGAAGAACTGGGTTTAGGAGAAGAGAAGAACTGGGTTTAGGAGAAGAGAAGAACTGGGTTTAGGAGAAGAGAAGAACTGGGTTTAGGAGAAGAACTGGGTTTAGGAGAAGAGGAGAACTGGGTTTAGGAGAAGAGGAGGAATTGTTTTAGGAGAGCCTGAGAAATGGGTTTTGGAGAAGAGGAAACTGGGTTTAGGAGAAGAGGAGAAATTGTTTTAGGAGAGCTGTAGAAATGGGTTTAGGAGAAGAGGAGAAATTGTTTTAGGAGAACCAGAGAGACAAAGCTGAAAAAGGGAAGGAAGCACACAAAAAAGAAAAGAAGGGGAAAACGTGAGCAGACCTCTGCATCTCCCTGCCTCTTTATTCTCCACCCCCCCCCACCTCCCCTCCCCCCCCCCCCCCCCGTATCCCAGCTGGTCTCCCTTTGCTTCCCAGTGTTGGGAGCACTTTTGATGCCTCTGTAGCTCCAATTGAAGGCGAGGAGGCCGGGGACAGCCCTCCGCTGGGTCCCGCGCCTGCCGCGAGTACGCGGCTATGAATATTGAAGTGCCAAAGGGGCCCTTTTATGGACTTCACAGATGTGCTGGGGAGTCAGGGCAGGCCTCATTACCTCGGGGTTCTTTAAAAGGCCAAACAAAAGCCAGAAGAAAGAGCGTTTGGGGGGGGGGGGGGGGGGGGGGGTGGGCAGGGAGGCGAGAACTAGCGAAAAGTTGAAAGAGAAGAAAAGCCTGGAGTTGATGGATATTCCATCTGGTTACGTTCAGGCCAGCGCTGGGGAAGCAACAAAGGGCTGCTGGAGACCTAGGCTCTCTTTTTGCCCTCCTCCCTCCCTATCTTCCTCCAAATGTTCTGGGTGATTTGGTTTTGTTCAGTGCTCACAAGGAGCAGAATAGGGGGTGGGTGGGTGTGTGTGTTGTGCCCGGTGTGTCTTTCCCTTAGGGGCACCGCAGCTGGGACCTAGGCTGCCAGCCCCTGCTTGGCGTTTGGCTTTGCTGGGGCCCTGGTGGCTCTTGCTGCTTTCACAGGCAGAGTGGATGGAGCCTCCAGGGCCAGATCCTTCCACTGAGATAAACTGACTGCAGCTTCTTGGCTTTTGCCACTCGCTGCACTGCTGAGCGTCGACAAAGGGCTTTGCTTGGGCTGCATCATGGAAGCCTAGGATGGGTTGTGTTGGAAGGGACCTGAAGGATCAGCCAGGTCCAAGCCCCTGCCATGGGCAGGGACACCTCCCACCAGCCCAGGTTGCTCAATGCTTCATCCAGCCTGGCCTTGACCACCTCCAGGGAGGGGTATCCATGACCTCCCTGGGAAACCTGTGCCAGTGTCTCCCCACCCTCACTGTCAAGAATTTCTTCCTCATCTCCAGTCTCATTTTCCCCTCTTCCAGCTCAAAGCCATTCCCCTCACACTGTCACTCCCAGCCTTTGTCAAAATCCATGCCCAGGTCTCCTGCAGCTCCCTTCATATACTGGAGGGCTGCTCTGAGGTCTCCCTGGAGCCTTCTCCAGGCTGAATTGCCCCAACTCTCTCAGCCTGTCCCCATAGCAGAGGTTCTCCAGCTCTCTGATTGTCTCTGTGGCCCTCCTCTGGATCCAAACCAGCAGTGTGATGTCCTTCTTGCACAGCATGGGTTCTGAAAGAGCATCTGGTCAGGGATGCAATTCCTTCTTTGTGAGCTTGCAAAAGCCTTCATCTAGTTTAGCCTCAAGGCAAAGCTATGTTGGAACAGGTTGCCCAGGGAGGCTGTGGATGTCCCCTCCTTGGAGGTGATCAAGGCCAGGTTGGATGAGGCTTTGAGCAACCTGGGCTAGAGGGAGGTGTCCCTGCACATCACAGTATCACAGTATTACCAAGGTTGGAAGAGACCTCGAAGATCATCGAGTCCAACCTGTAACCACAAACCTCACGACTAGACCATGGCACCAAGTGCCACATCCAGTCCCCTCTTGAACGCCTCCAGGGACAGCACGGGGTTTGGAACTGGATGACCTTTAAGGTCCCTTTTAACCCAAACCATTCTATAATTTCTTCCTGTGTTCCCTTTTCAATCCTTGAGACCTCCAGCTTTCCTTTTCTCCCTCTTTCCTCCAGCTTCTCATCCATGAAACTTCCAGCTTTCCTTTCCCCCATGAAGCCTCCGGCTTTCCTTCCCCTTTCTCACAGCTTCTACTTCCACACAGGATTCCAATGATCCAAAGTAATTGTTTGATTCTGATCTGATCTCACTCATTCTGTAATGATCTTGAGGGGATTTTCTAGCTGTGACATCCTCCCCTCCCCTCTTTCTTTGGCTCCCTCCCCTTTTCTGTATTGGAATGGAATGGAATGGAATGGAATGGAATGGAATGGAATGAATGGAATGAATAGAATAGAATAGAATAGAATAGAATAGAATGGAATGAATAGAATAGAATGGAATGGAATGGAATGGAATGGAACGGAATAGAATAGAATAGAATAGAATAGAATAGAATAGAATAGAATAGAATAGAATAGAATAGAATAGAATAGAATAGAATAGAATAGAATAGAATAGAATAGAATAAACCAGGTTGGAAAAGACCTCAGAGATCATCAAGTCCAACCTCTCACCCAACATCATTTAATCAACTAAACCATGGCACCAAGTGCCTCACCCCTTCCTAAACACCTCCAGGGGTGGGGACTCCACCACCTCCCTGGGCAGCACATTCCCATGGCCAATCTCTCTTGCTGGGAAGAATTTCTTCCTCACCTCCAGCCTAAACTTCCCCTGGCACAGCTTGAGACTGTGTCCTCCTGTTCTGGTGCTGGGTGCCTGGGAGAAGAGCCCAACCCCCACCTGGCTACAACCTCCCTTCAGGAAGTTGTAGAGAGCAAGAAGGTCTCCTCTGAGCCTCCTCTTCTCCAGGCTAGAATATTCCCCCTAGACAGACACACAGACACACACTGTCTCTGCCACCCTGCCCAAGAGCATTGGCTCCACTCTGACTGTTATTTCCAGGTTGTAAAGCTCATCATGGACACTACCTCTTCTCCCAGGCAACCTGTGACAGAACAAGAGGACACAGTCTCAGGCTGTGCCAAGGGAGGTTCAGGCTGGATGTTAGGAAGAAGTTCTTCCCAGCAAGAGAGATTGGCCACTGGGATGTGCTGCCCAGGGAGGTGGTGGAGTCCCCATCCCTGGAGGTGTTTAGGAAGAGCCTGGCTGAGGCCCTTGGTGCCATGGTTGACTTGCTGAGATGGTGTTGGGTGACAGGTTGGGCTTGCTGATCTCTGAGGTCTCTTCCAACCTGATTAATTGTGTATTCTGTACCTCAGCCTGTGGTTTGGTTACAGCTGGCCAGTTCAGTGCCTGAGTATCAAACAAACCCCAGGAAAATACCCAAACCTTTATCTCCCAAGCCCCCCCCCGCCCCTCCCCTTTCCCTCCACTCACTAATGCTTTGCTGCACACTGCAGTCCCCAGCTGAGCTGTAAATGACTTTTTCATTTTCCTAGGCCTGCTCCCTGGCCTGTTTGGTATTCAAGGGCACCCCACCAACAGGCAGCATCATTCTGCTGGGGCTGAATTGCTTGATTAAAACGCATATCAACCATTATGTGCTTCGTTTGCTGCTGCTGCTCCACACCACAGCCCCTCTAAACTGCCTTAAAAGTGCAATCCAGCTGCAGAGGCACGAGCAGAATGCTGGGGAGTGGGGGTGGCTGGGGGGGTTTAACAGGTTGGAAAGGGAAGGGAGGGGGAAACCCAAGCTTTATGGTATGTGCTGTGCCCATTATTGGGCTTTTGTGTGTGTCTGGGAATGTGCTTGGATAGGGGAATGATGAGGATGAGCAGAGGGCTGGAGCTGCTCTGCTCTGAGGACAGACTGAGGGAGTTGGGGTTGTGCAGGCTGGAGAGGAGAAGGCTCCCAGGAGACCTAATTGTGGCCTTCCAGTACCTGAAGGGGGCTCCAAGAAAGCTGGGGAGGGACTTTTGAGGGTGTCAGGGAGGGATAGGACTGGGGGGGATGGAACAAAACCAGAAATGGATAGATTGAGATTGGATGTTAGGAAGAAGTTGTTCCCCATGAGGGTGGTGAGAGCCTGGCACAGGCTGCCCAGGGAGGTGGTGGAAGCCTCCTGCCTGGAGGTGTTTGCAGCCAGGCTGGAGGTGGCTGTGAGCAACCTGCTGGAGTGTGAGGTGTCCCTGACCATGGCAGGGGGGTTGGAACTGGCTGAGCCTTGAGTTCCCTCCCAACCCTGGCAGTCCTATGATCCTATGTTCATTCAGGTCTAGCCACCAAGCACAACAGCTTTGGTGGACAGTGTTGTGAAGAAGTGGGGGCCTGGCGTGGGGGATGCTCAGAACTCGCTGCTGCTTTCAAAGGGAGATGTTTTGACTCCTTTCATGCCATTAAATCCAAGTTGCTCTGTGGCTGCATTCACTTCCCAGCCAGACACCTCCAGACCTGCTTTGGTGGAGCATCCCCTTCGCTCCAGCAGCATCTGGGAGTTTCCTGAAGGCTGCTACAGCACAGAAGGTGCAGTCACAGCCAAGCCCTTCCCAGAACCATTCCCTTCCCCCTCTTCATTCATTCTCTCCCCAATCCCCACACATACTTAATTTTTTTTTTTTAGGATGGTGCAGCTGGAAGCAAGAGAGAGAGAGAGAGAGAGAGAGAGAGGGAGAGAGAGGATATGAGATGAGAAACACTGAAGGAGAGAAATGTGCAGTTCCCCTTTCCCCTCCAACAAAATCCGAGCCCCACTTTAATGAATGCGTTTTCATGCCTGGCCCTGCCTGCCAATCCTTCCAGACGGCACCAAGGTGCTTCAAGACAAGGCAGCAGGTCCTTGTGGAGCATCAAGGGCTCAGCTCTGAGCCTGGAGGGTCTTGTTGTGGCCGATTCCACCTAATCCTGTTGATTAATTTAACTCCAGGGCTAAGAGGAGCCCAGAAGCAGTGGATGGAAGGGGAGAGGAGAAAGGCAGAGGGGGAAGAAGGGAGACAGAGGAGGGAAGGGAATGGGCAGAGGAAGGACAGAGCCAGGCCATAATTAGGGGGGAAATGTGTTTGTGTGTGTTTCTTGTTCCTTTCCTAAAGGTCCAGTCCACTTCTATTCCTTTCAACCACCTCCAGAGAGCCTTGCCCAGCTCCTGCTAATTGCACCCCAACCTGAACTCAGGAAGTGGAGGGGAGAAAGGCAGAGGGGGAAGAAGGGAGATAGAGGAGAGAAGGGAATGGGCAGAGGGAGGACAGAGCCAGGCCATAATTAGGGGGCTCTCTGTGTGTGTTTGTGTGTGTTTCTTGTTCCTTTCCTAGAGGTCCAGTCCACTTCTATTCCTTTCAACCACCTCCAGAGAGCTTTGCCCAGCTCCTGCTAATTGCACCCCAACCTGAACTCAGGAAGCGGAGAGGAGAAAGGCAGAGGGGGAAGAAGGGAGACAGAGGAGGGAAGGGAATGGGCAGAGGAAGGACAGAGCCAGGCCATAATTAGGGGGAAAATGTGTGTGTGTGTGTTCCTTGTTCCTTTCCTAAAGGTCCAGTCCACTTCTACTCCTTTCAACCACCTCCAGAGAGCTTTGCCCAGCTCCTGCTAATTGCACCCCAACATGAACTCAGGAAGTGGAGGGGAGAAAGGCAGAGGGGGAAGAAGGGAGATAGAGGAGGGAAGGGAATGGGCAGAGGGAGGACACAGCCAGGCCATAATTAGGGGGGAAATGTGTGTGTGTGTGTTTCTTGTTCCTTTCCTAAAGGTCCAGTCCACTTCTACTCCTTTCAACCACCTCCAGAGAGCTTTGCCCAGCTCCTGCTAATTGCACCCCAACCTGAACTCAGGAAGTGGAGAGAAGAAAGGCAGAGGGGGAAGAAGGGAGATAGAGGAGGGAAGGGAATGGGCAGAGGGAGGGCAGAGCCAGGTCATAATTAGGGGGGGAAATGTGTTTGTGTGTGTTCCTTGTTCCTTTCCTTAAGGTCCAGTCCACTTCTACTCCTTTCAACCACCTCCAGAGAGCTTTGCCCAGCTCCTGCTAATTGCACCCCAACCTGAACTCAGGAATGTGAGTTTGTGGGCTCTGATTTACACACTTCCTCATGCTAGGATGGTCCCTGGACAAGCCTGGGCTTATATTTGTCCCCCTTCCCTGTGCCATCCTTTGCACACCCATGCTCTGGCTGCACTCATTTCAGTGGGGAGAAGGATCCATTTGGGTTTATTCAGTGTTCCCCCAGCTTATCCTCCCTGAAGATGGGGGACTTGCCCCTGAGCCAGCCAAACCTTCAGCAGGTCCCTTCACATGCATGAGCTGTGTGGTATCCTGCTCCTGTACACTGCACTGGTTAGGCCACACCTTGAGTCCTGTGTCCAGTTCTGGGCTCCTCAGTTTAGGAAGGATGTTGACTTGCTGGAAGGTGTCCAGAGAAGGGCAAGAAAGCTGGGGAGGGGTCTGGAGCACAGCCCTGGGAGGAGAGGCTGAGGGAGCTGGGGTTGCTTAGCCTGGAGAAGAGGAGGCTCAGGGGAGACCTTCTTGCTCTCCAACTCCCTGAAGGGAGGTTGTAGCCAGGCAGAGGTTGGTCTCTTCTCCCAGGCACCCAGCCCTGGAACAAGAGGACACAGTCTCAGGCTGTGCCAGGGCAGGTTTAGGCTGAGGTTAGGAAGAAATTCTTCTTAGAGAGAGTGATTGCCCATTGGGATGTGCTGCCCAGGGAGGTGGTGGAGTCACCATCACTGTGTTTAGGAGGAGACTTGATAGGGTGCTTGGTGCCATGGTTTAGTTGATTAGGTGGTGCTGGATGATGGGTTCGACACGATGATCTCGAAGGTCTCTTCCAGCCTGGTTTATGCTATTCCATTCCATTCCATTCCATTCCATTCCATTCCATTCCATTCCATTCCATTCCATTCCATTCCATTCCATTCCATTCCATTCCATTCTATTCTATCCCATCCCTGCTCCAAGAAGGTGCTGGCAGATTTGATGTCCCCACTGAGAGCAGAGGGAAGAGCTTAGGGGTTTTCACACTTCATTCCCACAGTGAAGCCTCCATCTCTTCAGTTCTCAGAGCCTTGCAAAGCAAAGCAAGATTGGAGCAGATTGGGGAGCTACAGAGAATCAGAGAGCCATAGAACCTTGGAGGTTGGAAAAGGCCTTTGAGATCATCAAGTCCAAACCACTCACCCAGAGCTCACAATCCCTCCACTGCTGCTGAGCCACTGCCACCAGATCAAGTCCCGCAGCACCACAGCCACGTGGCTTTTAAATACCTCCAAGGATGGGGACTCCACCACCTCCCTGGGCAGCCTGTCCCAACGCCTGACCCACTCTCACAGCAAAGAAATTGTTCCTCATCTCCAATCTAAACCTCCTCTGGTGCAATATGAGGTCATTTCCCATCACCTGATACTGGGGAGTAGAGACCAACCCCCACCTGGCTCCAGCCTCCTTTCAGGGAGCTGTAGAGAGCCAGAAGGTCTCCCCTCAGCCTCCTCCAGGCTGAATAACCCCAGGTCCCACAGCTGCTCCTCCCCAGCCCTGTTCTCCAGCCCCCCATCCCCAGCTTTGTTGCCCTTCTCTGGACACCCTCCAGCACCTCTGACTTGCCCTGCTGTGATGTTTATTCTCCCTCCCTTCCCCTTCTCCATGCTGTTCTTTTCTGTCAGTCTTTCACCAGCAGGAGATCCCAGGGGAGCTCCTTATGGGGCAGCTTACTGTTTCCCATCCTTCATCACCACGAGAGGTTGACAAGCCACACAAGAAGCTGCTGTTGCTGCTGCTTGGTATTTCTCTGTCTTCATGTGTGCAGGCTGTTCATTGCTCTTTATAGAAGCAGCTGTGCTCATGGAATCAAGAAGGCTGGAAAAGGCCTCAGAGGTCATCAAATCCAATTATCAAATGCTACCAGGGCATGGTGGTTACTCCTAGAGCAACAGCCCTGTGTTGCTGGAGGCTTCAAGCTGGGATCCTCCCTCTGCTCATGCTGCTGGATCCATTTATTTTCACACAGAGGTGTGGGGCAAAAGAAAAGATTTGAAGTGCTCAAGTCTGGGATGAATCCCTCCAGGCTTACCCAGCCAAGGGAGTCCCCCTGAGCTACTCCTGCAGCTGGGTGAAACCTCTCCTTGCACAGAGATTGTGCCAGTTGTCTGTGTCCAGTTCTGGAGCCTCTGTGCCAGGAAGGATATGGAGGGGCTGGAAGGTGTCCAGACAAGGGCCACGAGGATGAGCAGAGGGCTGGAGCTGCTCTGCTGTGAGGACAGACTGAGGGAGTTGGGGTTGTGCAGGCTGGAGAGGAGAAGGCTCCCAGGAGACCTAACTGTGGCCTTCCAGGATCTGAAGGGGGCTGCAAGAAAGCTGGGGAGGGACTTTTGAGGGTGCCAGGGAGGGATAGGACTGTGTTGGGGTTTTTTACCTAGCAGATTTCAGCTGGTTAGGAATGGCCAAAGATCTGTGATCCTTGAGGTTCATCTCAGGCAGGTAGGGGCTACTGTCCCCTGGTAATGGGGGGGATGCATTAGATAACAGGCTGGGTCCTGCAGCCTGCCTCAGCTGAAAGGCTTTGGATATTGTTTAGAGAATCTGTGTGTGACAGCAGCAGCTGCAGTGTGCTGAGACCAGCTGGTTCCAGGCATACCCTGGGATTTTTCCTGCTCTCTTGGTTTCATCTTTGTAGTCGAGTTGCTGGAGCCTCAGACTTGGCACGAGGTGCTGGGGGCTTCTTTTCCCAGCTTTGCTCCTGACTCACAGGGTGACTGTAGGTGGGTGACATCCACCATCCCTTGCCACGGTTGTAAAATGCAGCTAATGCCTGTTAGGAGCTGGTTGGAGATGTGAAATGGAGCTAATGCCTGTTAGGAGCTGGTTGGAGATGTGAAATGGAGCTAATGCCTGCTAGGAGCTGGTTGGAGATGTGAAATGGAGCTAATGCCTGTTAGGAGCTGGTTGGAGATGTGAAATGGAGCTAATGCCTGTTAGGAGCTGGTTGGAGATGTGAAATGGAGCTAATGCCTGTTAGGAGCTGGTTGGAGATGTGAAATGGAGCTAATGCCTGCTAGGAGCTGGTTGGAGATGTGAAATGCAACTAATTCCTGCTAGGAGCTGGGTGGAGATGTGAAATGGAGCTAATGCCTGCTAGGAGCTGGTTGGAGATGTGAAATGGAGCTAATGCCTGCTAGGAGCTGGTTGGAGATGTGAAATGCAACTAATTCCTGCTAGGAGCTGGTTGGAGATGTGAAATGCAACTAATTCCTGCTAGGAGCTGGGTGGAGATGTGAAATGGAGCTAATGCCTGCTAGGAGCTGGTTGGAGATGTGAAATGGAGCTAATGCCTGCTAGGAGCTGGTTGGAGATGTGAAATGCAACTAATTCCTGCTAGGAGCTGGTTGGAGATGTGAAATGGAGCTAATGCCTGTTAGGAGCTGGTTGGAGATGTGAAATGGAGCTAATGCCTGCTAGGAGCTGGTTGGAGATGTGAAATGGAGCTAATGCCTGTTAGGAGCTGGTTGGAGATGTGAAATGGAGCTAATGCCTGCTAGGAGCTGGTTGGAGATGTGAAATGGAGCTAATGCCTGCTAGGAGCTGGTTGGAGATGTGAAATGGAGCTAATGCCTGTTAGGAGCTGGTTGGAGATGTGAAATGGAGCTAATGCCTGCTAGGAGCTGGTTGGAGATGTGAAATGGAGCTAATGCCTGCTAGGAGCTGGTTGGAGATGTGAAATGGAGCTAATGCCTGCTAGGAGCTGGTTGGAGATGTGAAATGGAGCTAATGCCTGTTAGGAGCTGGTTGGAGATGTGAAATGGAGCTAATGCCTGCTAGGAGCTGGTTGGAGATGTGAAATGCAGCTAATGCCTGCTAGGAGCTGGGTGGAGATGTGAAATGGAGCTAATGCCTGCTAGGAGCTGGTTGGAGATGTGAAATGGAGCTAATGCCTGCTAGGAGCTGGGTGGAGATGTGAAATGGAGCTAATGCCTGCTAGGAGCTGGTTGGAGATGTGAAATGGAGCTAATGCCTGCTAGGAGCTGGTTGGAGATGTGAAATGGAGCTAATGCCTGCTAGGAGCTGGTTGGAGATGTGAAATGCAGCTAATGCCTGCTAGGAGCTGGGTGGAGATGTGAAATGGAGCTAATGCCTGCTAGGAGCTGGTTGGAGATGTGAAATGGAGCTAATCAGAGAATTGTCAGGGTTGGAAGGGACCTCAAGGCTCAGCCAGTTCCAACCCCCCTGCCATGGCCAGGGACACCTCACACCCCAGCAGGTTGCTCACAGCCACCTCCAGCCTGGCTGCAAACACCTCCAGCCAGGAGGCTTCCACCACCTCCCTGGGCAGCCTGTGCCAGGCTCTCACCACCCTCATGGGGAAGAACTTCTTCCTCACATCCAATCTCAATCTACCCATGTCTAACTTTGATCCATCCTCCCCAGTCCTATCCCTGACACCCTCAAAAGTCCCTCCCCAGCTTTCCTGTAGCCCCCTTCAGATACAGGAAGGCCACAATTAGGTCTCCTGGGAGCCTTCTCCTCTCCAGCCTGCACAACCCCAACTCCCTCAGTCTGTCCTCAGAGCAGAGCAGCTCCAGCCCTCTGCTCATCCTCGTGGCCCTTGTCTGGACACCTTCCAGCCCCTCCAGATCCTTCCTGGCACAGAGGCTCCAGAACTGGATGCAGAGCTCCAAGTGTGGTCTCAGCAGAGGGGAGAATCGCCTGCTAGGAGCTGGCTGGAGATGCAAAATGGAGATAATGAACTTCCAGGGATGGGGCTTCTACCACCTCCCTGGGCAACCTGTTCTGGGGGGTGGTAGAAGCTCCATCCCTGGAGGTTTTTAAGGCCAGGCTGGATGTGGCCCTGGGCAGCCTGATTTAGTGTGAGGTGTCCCTGCCCACGGATGATCCCTGAGGCCAACCCTGACAATAATGGAAATATGGATCTGTTTGGAGATGTAAAATGGAGATAATGGCAGTTGGGATCTGTTTGGAGGAGAGGTAAAGGGGAGATAATGGCAGGTGGGAGCTGTTTGGAGATGTAAAGTGGAGATCATGGCAGTTGGGATCTGTTTGGAGATGTAAAATGGAGATCATGGCAGTTGGGATCTGTTTGGAGATGTAAAGTGGAGATAATGGCAGTTGGGAGCTGTTTGGAGATGTAAAGTGGAGATCATGGCAGTTGGGAGCTGTTTGGAGGAGATGTAAAATGGAGATCATGGCAGTTGGGATCTGTTTGGAGATGTAAAGTGGAGATCATGGCAGTTGGGAGCTGTTTGGAGACGTAAAATGGAGATCATGGCAGTTGTGTTTGGAGATGTAAAGTGGAGATCATGGAAATTTGGATCTGTTTGGAGATGTAAAGTGGAGATAATGGCAGGTGGGAGCTGTTTGGAGGAGATGTAAAATGGAGATCATGGCAGTTGGGAGCTGTTTGGAGATGTAAAGTGGAGATCATGGCAGTTGGGAGCTGTTTGGAGATGTAAAGTGGAGATCATGGCAGTTGGGAGCTGTTTGGAGATGTAAAGTGGAGATCATGGCAGTTGGGAGCTGTTTGGAGATGTAAAGTGGAGATCATGGCAGTTGGGATCTGTTTGGAGATGTAAAATGGAGATCATGGCAGTTGGGATCTCTTTGGAGATGTAAAGTGGAGATAATGGCAGTTGGGAGCTGTTTGGAGATGTAAAGTGGAGATAATGGCAGTTGGGAGCTGTTTGGAGACGTAAAATGGAGATCATGGAAATTTGGATCTGTTTGGAGATGTAAAGTGGAGATAATGGCAGGTGGGAGCTGTTTGGAGATGTAAAGTGGAGATCATGGCAGTTGGGAGCTGTTTGGAGATGTAAAGTGGAGATCATGGCAGTTGGGAGCTGTTTGGAGGAGATGTAAAATGGAGATCATGGCAGTTGGGATCTGTTTGGAGATGTAAAGTGGAGATCATGGCAGTTGGGAGCTGTTTGGAGACGTAAAATGGAGATCATGGAAATTTGGATCTGTTTGGAGATGTAAAGTGGAGATAATGGCAGGTGGGAGCTGTTTGGAGATGTAAAGTGGAGATCATGGCAGTTGGGATCTGTTTGGAGTCCTGTGGCTAGAGAGTGTCACAGCAGCTCACGTGGCGAGCTTTGGCTCCCCACTCTCGCAGCCCTGTAGCCGGCACGATGGGCAGCACGGCTACTGGTGCTGCTGGGACCAGGCCAGGCTCTTACTCAGCACCATCAGCTCTCCTTTCCTCAGGCTTTGTGGGCAGACCAGGGATGCTGAGGTAGAATCTTAGCATGCACCAGAAAAGGTGGGGGGTTGCCCTTCCAGGCTTTTGCAGCACGAAACAAGTGAGCAAGGCGAAGTGGAAGAGATCATAGGACCGCAGAGTGGGTTGGGTCGGAAGGGACCTTCAAGATCATCTAGTTCCAACCCCTCTGCCACAGGCAGGAACCTCTTTGCCTCACTTCTAGACCTTTTGCCTCACTTCTAGACCCTTTTGCCTCAGTTCTAGACCTTTTTGCCTCACTTCTAGACCTTTTTGCCTCACTTCTAGACCTTTTGGCCTCACTTCTAGACCTTCTTCCCCATTTCTAGACCTTTGTTCCTCACTGCTAGACTGCTTTTGGACACGTCTAGACCTTCCCCCACCACTTCTAGACATTGCCCCCTCAACTCTAGACCTTTCCCACCACTTCTAGACCTTTCTTCACCAATTCTGGACCTTTTGTCCTCACTTCTAGACCTTTTAAAGGCACTTCTAGACCTTTTTTGGTCATGTTTAGACTTTTTTTTTCACCACTTCTATACCTTTTCCCTTCAATTCTAGATGTTTTTTGGTCACTTCTAGACCTTTTTTCATCACATCTAGACGTCCCTCCACCACTTCTAGATGTTCCCCCCTCACATCTAGACCTTCCCCCTCACTTCTAGGCCTTTGTCACTTCTAGACCTTTCCCCCTTACTTCTAGGCCTTTATTTTCACCACTTCTAGACCTTTTTTCTTACCTCTAGACTTTCCTCCAGCACTTCTAGACCTTTTTTGTCATCTCAAGACCTTTTTTCATCACTTTTAGCCCTTTTCCCTTACTTCTATATCTTTCCCCCATCACTTCTAGACCTTTTTTCCTCACTTCTAGACCCTTTCCCTCACTTCTGGACCTTTCCCCCTCACGTCTAGACAGTTTTCATCCCATCTAGACTTTTCCCCCTTACTTATAGACCTTTCCCCATCACTCCTACTCCTTTCCCGTTCACTTCTAGACCTTTCCCATCACTTCTAGACCCTTTCCCCTACTTCTAGACCTTTCCCATCACTTCTAGACCCTTTCCCCTACTTCTAGACCTTTCCCCATCACTTCTAGACTTTTTTAATCACTTCAGACCCTTTTTTTATCACTTCTAGACCTTCTCCCCTTATGTCTAGACCTTTCCCCCTCACTTCTAGACCTTTCCCCCTCACTTCTAGACCTTTCCCCCTCACTTCTAGACCTTTTCCATCACTTCTAGTCCTATTTCATCACTTCTAGACCTTTCCCCCATCACTTCTAGACCTTTTTTCCTCACTTCTAGACCCTTTCCCCTCACTTCTGGACCTTTCCCCTCACGTCTAGACAGTTTTCATCCCATCTAGACTTTTCCCCCTTACTTATAGACCTTTCCCCATCACTCCTACTCCTTTCCCGTTCACTTCTAGACCTTTCCCATCACTTCTAGACCCTTTCCCCCTACTTCTAGACCTTTCCCATCACTTCTAGACCCTTTCCCCTACTTCTAGACCTTTCCCCATCACTTCTAGACTTTTTTAATCACTTAAGACCCTTTTTTTCATCACTTCTAGACCTTCTCCCCTTATGTCTAGACCTTTCCCCCTCACTTCTAGACCTTTTCCATCACTTCTAGTCCTATTTCATCACTTCTAGACCTTTCCCTATCACTTCTAGACCTTTCCCCCTCACTTCTAGACCTTTTTCATCACTTCTAGACGTTTTTGTCCCTCACATGGGGACATGCTGGTTCCCAAGGCTTGTTGTATCCTCTGCAAGCAGTTGCACCAAGCAGGCAGCTGAGGTGTGGGCAGATGTCACAGCGTTGCTGGTGAGTGGCCAAGAGAAGAGTCAGAGATTTTTAAAGCCCTCTTAGAGCTTTTAAAAGCCCTCTTAGAGCTTCCTAAAAGCCACTTTGATGCTGCTCTCACCACAGCCCTTGCCAGGTGGGTTGGGGCTTTGTTGCACCACGTGAAGTCACCACCTCTGGAGGCGTCACAGTATCACCAAGGCTGGAAGAGACCTCAAAGATCATCGAGTCCAACCTATCACCACAGACCCCCTGACTAAACCATGGCACCAAGTGCCACATCCAATCCCCTCTTGAACACCTCCAGGGATGGGGACTCCACCACCTCCCTGGGCAGCACATTCCAATGGCTAACAACTCTCTCTGGGAAGAACTTTCTCCTCACCTCCAGCCTAAACTTCCCCTGGTGCAGCTTGAGGCTGTGTCCTCTTGTTCTGGTGCTGGGTGCTTAGGAGAAGAGACCAACCTTCCTGGCTACAACCTCTCTTCAGGGAGTTGGAGAGAGCAATGAGGTCTCCCCTGAACCTCCTCTTCTCCAGGCTAAGCAACCCCAGCTCCCTCAGCCTCTCCTCCCAGGGCTGTGCTCAAGGCCTCTCCCCAGCCTTGTTGCCCTTCTCTGGACACCTTCAAGTCTCTCAATATCCTTCTTAAACTGAGGAGCCCAGAACGGGACACAGGACTCCAGGTGTGGCCTAAGCAGTGCTGAGCACAGGGCACAATGACTTCCCTGCTCCTGCTGGCCACACTCTTCCTGATGCAGGCCAGGATGCCCTTGGCCTTCTTGGCCCCCTGGGCACACTGCTGGCTCATGTTTAGGCAGCTGTCAATCAGCACCCCCGGTCCCTCTCAGTTCAGTAAGCTCAGCTGCCGAGTTACATGACAATTAACTTAGGTCTTTCCCTTCCTCACACTGGCCCTCTCACATCCTGGAGAGAAACACAGCTCCATCCTAGTTTGTTTTGCCTCTCAGGCATTTCCAACCAAAGAGATCCCAACAGAAGCAGGACCAGTTGGTGCCTTAAGTGCTTGACTGCTGTTCGCCGCCGCGTGAGCTGTGGGTTTCCGGATGTGCTTCTGCGCTCCGTGGTCCTCCGAGGTCCAGATGTGCTCCTACCTGCCCTGAATCATCTGGGATCCAGATGTGGAGGGGCTGTTGTTTTCAAGTGCAGATGTTCCTTGGGAGCCTAAAGCCTCCCTGATAATGGCCAGAACCATTCAGTAATGAACTGTTGCTGGATGTGGTGAAACTGCCTTTAAAATGTGGGGATAGATGCTGCTCCTCTGAGGCCAGCAGTGGGTTGCTGGCTGATTTCAGGGGTGTGGTGGTTTGGGCTGGGTGCCCTCTGCTGCATGGCACACTTCCTGTGTCCAGGAGTCCAGCCCAGTGGGTGGACACAGGAAAACCGTGTATCTCCTACCACAATCCCCTGCACCGCTATAAGACCTTGCGTGGGGTCCGCCTCTTTCTCTTTCTTCCCTCGCCGCCGCCCGGTAACTGGGGGGAGACGTCTCCCGGCCTTGGGCCTGGCTAGGCCCAAGGCCAGGGGGATGGGCGGTCTCAGGCCTGGCCAGCTGAGACTAGCCTAGCAGTGGGGGGGGAAGAACGAGCCCTGGGGGTCTTGGGCCCACCCTCAGGTGGGGATGGGGTTCATCCGGGTGTGTGTTGCGGTTACTTCTCTCACTGTTTCTGGTTTCTTTTGTGCACCTTCACTTCTTCTATTTAAACTTTTCCATCACTTTTGCAATCCGTTTGTTGGAGTCGTCATTTTGCCCGTGGTGGGGAGGGTGGCTATCTCAACCCACTACATTTTTGGCGCGCCGACGTGGGGCTGGTTGGTGTGGCGACCTGCAGATCGGATTGCAAATGATGGATGGTTTAAATTTAGTTCTGGGCGTCGGTTTTCGGTTTGGGAAGGTCGGGGGGGCTCAAGCTTTGCTGCCGGGGCGATCGTGTGGGTTCTTGTGGATTGCAGGGGGACACCTGGTGCGTCGGGGGTTACCGCTTAAGAACGCGGGACCTGCCCCTCCCCCACCCTTTCCTCTCCGCGGGCGGTGGAAGCGGCGGGGGTGAGGCGGGGGAGGGGCAGCGGCGAGCAGGTCAGATGAGGTCCGTCTCGCTGCAAGGATAGAGCCAGCCGCAGCGGGCGGGCGGGCGAGATAGCCCCCGAGACCCAGGAGGGGCGAACGGGGACCCCAGCTGGAAAGCCGTTTTCAAAGGCTCTGAGAACGCGCTTGTGGCTTTCGCTGGGGAAGCTGTTGGAGTGCCCGAGGGTGGAGGTGATTTTGATCCTGTACCGCGGCGGTAGAGGCGGCCGGGCTCTGCTGTGTGCTGAGTGGCCGCGGTAGCGGACGCCGGCCGGCGCTCGGGCTGCAGTGGGCTTGGCTCTAATCTCCCCCATGTTTTTCGGACAGTACCGAAAAATGGCGCCGAGCACCTGGCTCCGCCTCCCTGCCTCTCAGTTGGGCTGTGGCGCAGCCCCTCCCTCTTCCGGGGGCGTGCAGCCGGACATTGCTACGCCTCGGTACGTGAACGCCCGGTGTGGGGGGGCGAAGTACCCTGATAGGCGTTTGGGTAGCCTGGACCGCGGTCGGAGGCGGTCGGTTTGCGGCACCCTGGGGATCGGAAAAGCAGTCGTGGAGCCGGATTGTTCCGACTGGCTTGCCCCAGGGGTGGAGATATGCCGCTGAGCAAAACGTGAACAAGAAGAAGAGCTTGGCTGAGAGGTTGTGAGGCTTTTCCAGGTGGCCAGGATGTCCAACGGATCCATGGAGAACCTGCACTGCAGAAGAGTGAAATCTGCATCGCTGGGAGGTTCCACTGGATGAGAGAGGAAGAACTGGACTGGACTGATGCTTGAGCCTGAGAGAGACTGTTTGGACGCCCAGAAGAAGATATGGACCCTGCCGGACGCGTCATCAGGGATTTCTAATATGATGATGTGTTTGGGTGCAGGGGCTGTGGTATGAGATAAGGGGTGGCGTGTGGTGGTTTGGGCTGGGTGCCCTCTGCTGCATGGCACACTTCCTGTGTCCAGGAGTCCAGCCCAGTGGGTGGACACAGGAAAACCGTGTATCTCCTACCACAATCCCCTGCACCGCTATAAGACCTTGCGTGGGGTCCGCCTCTTTCTCTTTCTTCCCTCGCCGCCGCCCGGTAACTGGGGGAGACGTCTCCCGGCCTTGGGCCTGGCTAGGCCAAGGCCAGGGGGATGGGCGGTCTCAGGCCTGGCCAGCTGAGACTAGCCTAGCAGTGGGGGGGGGGAAGAACGAGCCCTGGGGGTCTTGGGCCCACCCTCAGGTGGGGATGGGGTTCATCCGGGTGTGTGTTGCGGTTACTTCTCTCACTGTTTCTGGTTTCTTTTGTGCACCTTCACTTCTTCTATTTAAACTTTTCCATCACTTTTGCAATCCGTTTGTTGGAGTCGTCATTTTGCCCGTGGTGGGGAGGGTGGCTATCTCAACCCACTACAAGGGGGAATTAAAGTGTTCTTGGTCTAAAAAGATGACAACTGCTGGAAGTCTCTACAACTCCCTGAAAAGAGGTTGGAGTGAGGGAAGAGTGTTGATCTCTTCTCCCTAGTATCAGGTAGTAGAACAAGAGGAAATGGCCTGAAATTGTGCCAGGGGAGGTTTAAGTTGGGCATGAGGAACAATTTCTGCCCTGCAAGAGTGGGCAGGCACTGGAAGAGGCTGCCCAGGGAGGTGGTGGAGTCCCCATCCCTGGAGGTGTTCAAGAAACCTGTGGCCATGGCACTTTGGGATGTGGTTTGATGGCCATGGTGGGGTCGGGATGCTGGTTGGACTGGATGACCTTAGAGACCTTTTCCAACCCAAAAAACTCTGTGATTCTACAACATGAAGGCAGGTTGTAGTCAGGTGGGGGTTGGTCTCTTTTCCTAGGCAATCAGAACCAGAACAAGAGGACACAGTCTCACACTGTGCCAAGAGGAAGTTTAGGCTGGAGGTGAGGAGCAAGTTCTCCCCAGAGAGAGTTGTTAGCCATTGGGATGTGCTGCCCAGGGAGATGGTGGAGTCCCCATCCCTGGAGGTGTTCAAGAGGGGCTTGGATGTGGCACTTGGTGCCATGGTTTAGTAGTCATGAGGTGTTGGATGATAGGTTGGACTTGGTGTTTGAGGTCTTTTCCAACATTATTGATGCTATGATTCTATGATTCTATGACTCTAAGACTCTATGACTCTATGACACTATGATTCTATGACTCTATGACTCTGACTCTATGACTCTATAACTCTATGACTCTATGGTTCTATGACTCTATGACTCTTTAACTCTATGACTCTGATTCTATGACTCTGACTCTATGACTCTGTAACTCTATGACTCTATGATTCTATGTCTCTATGACTCTGACTCTATGGCTCTGTGACTCTATGATTCTGTGACTCTATGATTCTATGACTATGATTCTGTGACTCTATGACTCTGTGAGTCTATGACTCTGTAACTCTATGACTCTGTAACTCTATGACTCTATGATTCTGTGACTCTATGTCTCTATGACTCTGATTCTATGACTATGATTCTGTGACTCTATGACTCTATGATTCTGTGACTCTATGACTCTGCAACTCTATGATTCTATGACTCTATGTCTCTATGACTCTGTGACTCTGTGACTCTATGATTCTATGACTCTATGATTCTGTGACTCTATGACTCTGCAACTCTATGATTCTATGACTCTATGTCTCTATGACTCTATGACTCTGTGACTCTATGATTCTATGACTATGATTCTATGACTCTGTGACTCTGTGACTCTGTGACTCTATGACTCTATGTCTCTATGACTCTATGACTCTATGACTCTGTGACTCTATGATTCTATGACTCTATGACTCTATGATTCTATGACTATGATTCTATGACTCTATGATTCTGTGACTCTATGACTCTGTGACTCTATGTCTCTATGACTCTATGACTCTATGATTCTATGACTCTATGATTCTATGACTCTATGATTCTGTGACTCTATGACTCTGTGACTCTATGTCTCTATGACTCTATGACTCTATGATTCTATGACTCTATGATTCTATGACTCTATGATTCTGTGACTCTATGACTCTGCAACTCTATGATTCTATGACTCTATGTCTCTATGACTCTGTGACTCTGTGACTCTATGATTCTATGACTCTATGATTCTGTGACTCTATGACTCTGTGACTCTATGTCTCTATGACTCTATGACTCTATGATTCTATGACTCTATGATTCTATGACTCTATGATTCTGTGACTCTATGACTCTGTGACTCTATGTCTCTATGACTCTATGACTCTATGATTCTATGACTCTATGATTCTATGACTCTATGATTCTGTGACTCTATGACTCTGCAACTCTATGATTCTATGACTCTATGTCTCTATGACTCTGTGACTCTGTGACTCTATGATTCTATGACTCTATGATTCTGTGACTCTATGACTCTGCAACTCTATGATTCTATGACTCTATGTCTCTATGACTCTGTGACTCTGTGACTCTATGATTCTATGACTCTATGATTCTGTGACTCTGTGACTCTGTGACTCTATGACTCTATGACTCTATGTCCCTATGACTCTATGACTCTGTGACTCTATGATTCTATGACTCTATGACTCTATGATTCTATGACTATGATTCTATGACTCTATGATTCTGTGACTCTATGACTCTGTGACTCTATGTCTCTATGACTCTATGACTCTATGATTCTATGACTCTATGATTCTATGACTCTATGATTCTGTGACTCTATGACTCTGTGACTCTATGTCTCTATGACTCTATGACTCTATGATTCTATGACTCTATGATTCTATGACTCTATGATTCTGTGACTCTATGACTCTGCAACTCTATGATTCTATGACTCTATGTCTCTATGACTCTGTGACTCTGTGACTCTATGATTCTATGACTCTATGATTCTGTGACTCTATGACTCTGTGACTCTATGTCTCTATGACTCTATGACTCTATGATTCTATGACTCTATGATTCTATGACTCTATGATTCTGTGACTCTATGACTCTGTGACTCTCTATGTCTCTATGACTCTGTGACTCTGACTCTATGATTCTATGACTCTATGATTCTATGACTCTATGATTCTGTGACTCTATGATTCTGTGACTGTGACTCTATGTCTCTATGACTCTATGATTCTATGACTCTATGATTCTATGACTCTATGATTCTGTGACTCTATGACTCTGCAACTCTATGATTCTATGACTCTATGTCTCTATGACTCTGTGACTCTGTGACTCTATGATTCTATGACTCTATGATTCTGTGACTCTGTGACTCTGTGACTCTATGATTCTATGACTCTATGATTCTGTGACTCTATGACTCTGTGACTCTATGTCTCTATGACTCTATGACTCTATGATTCTATGACTCTATGATTCTATGACTCTATGATTCTGTGACTCTATGACTCTGTGACTCTATGTCTCTATGACTCTATGACTCTATGATTCTATGACTCTATGATTCTATGACTCTATGATTCTGTGACTCTATGACTCTGCAACTCTATGATTCTATGACTCTATGTCTCTATGACTCTGTGACTCTGTGACTCTATGATTCTATGACTCTATGATTCTGTGACTCTGTGACTCTATGATTCTATGACTCTATGATTCTATGACTATGACTCTATGACTCTATGACTCTATGATTCTGTGACTCTATGACTCTATGATTCTATACTTCTATGCTTCTATGGTTCTATGTGTAAAGCTCCTGTGTACTGGTAAGCCAGAGCCTGGAGAAGGCAAAACCCCCAGGGTGATGTGTTTGCTCCCCGCACCCCTGCACCCCCCCCCCCCAAAGAAGCCACCCACTCTCCCAGCAGAGTTTCTCTGACTCCAGGCCAGCTGAGGTCTGACACCACATCCTCCCCATGAAGCCCCAAGACATAAAAGCATTTTTGTCTTGCAGCAGGCTGAAGGCAATGGCATTTTGTGGTGATCTCAGTGTAAACAAGCCAGCTCCGGGGGGACGTTTGCCTCATGCTCCTCAAACTGCCTCCCCGCTCCAGCAGCTGTCGGCAGAGTCACAGCTGCTGTTCCCAGCTCTGAAAGGGAAGGAAAGAGAAAAAAAAACAGGGCAGATTTTTGGATAATGATGGTATAGGAGTTGAATTTAAGAAAAAAAAATAGGAGAGAGAGTGAGAGAGAGAAGGCTGAAAAACACAGGCAGCAGGGAAGAGTGTGGCCAGCAGGAGCAGGGAAGTCATTGTGCCCCTGTGCTCAGCACTGCTTAGGCCACACCTGGAGTCCTGTGCCCAGTTCTGGGCTCCTCAGTTTAAGAAGGACATTGAGAGACTTGAAGGTGTCCAGAGAAGGGCAAGAAAGCTGGGGAGGGGTCTGGAGCACAGCCCTGGGAGGAGAGGCTGAGGGAGCTGGGGGTGCTGAGCCTGCAGAAGAGGAGGCTCAGGGGAGACCTTCTTGCTCTCTACAACTCCCTGCAGGGAGGTTGGAGCCAGGTGGGGGTTGGTCTCTTCTCCCAGGCAGGCAACCAGCCCCAGAACAAGAGGACACAGTCTCAAGCTGTGCCAGGGGAGGTTTAGGCTGGAGGTGAGGAGAAAGTTCTTCCCAGAGAGAGTTGTTAGCCATTGGAATGTGCTGCCCAGGGAGGTGGTGGAGTCCCCATCCCTGGAGGTGTTCAAGAGGGGATTGGATGTGGCACTTGGAGCTGTGGTTTAGTTGTCAGGAGGTGTTGGGTGACAGGTTGGACTTGATGACCTTTAGGTCTTTTCCAACCTTGTTGATTCTATGATCTCCAACTAGGTCATGTTGTCCAGGGCCTCATTCAGCCTCACCTTGAATATCTCCAGGGATGGAGGCTCAACCACCTCTCCAGGCAACCTGTTGCAGTGTTCCACCACCCTCATAGTAAAGAACTTGTTCCTAACATCCAATCTAAATCTGCTCTTCTCCAGCTTAAAGCCATTGACCCTGGTCCTGTCCCTGCAGGCCTTTGTTAACAGTCTCTCCCCAGCCTTCTTGTATCATAGTATCAGTCAGGGTTGGAAGGGACCACAAGGATCACCTAGTTCCAACCCCCTGCCATGGGCAGGGACACCCCACACTAGATCAGTAGCTTCCTTCAGGCACTGGCAGGCTGCTGGTAGGTCTCCATGAAGCCTCATCTTCTCCAGGCTGGACACCCCCAGCTCCCTCAGCCTCTGCTCATAGCTGAGCTGCTCCAGCCCTATGAGGAGAGGCTGTGGGAGCTGAGGTTGCTTAGCCTGGAGAAGAGGAGGCTCAGGGGAGACCTTGCTCTCTACAGCTACCTGAAGGGAGGTTGGAGCCAGGTGGGGGTTGGTCTCTTCTCCCAGGCAAGCAGCAGCAGAACAAGAGGACATAGTCTCAAGCTGTGCCAGGGGAGGTTCAGGCTGGATGTTAAGAAGAAGTTCTTCCCAGCAAGAGAGATTGGCCATTGGAATGTGCTGCCCAGGGAGGTGGTGGAGTCCCCATCCCTGGAGGTGTTTAGGAAGAGCCTGGATGAGGCACTTGGTACCATGGTTGAGTTGATCAGATGTTGTTGGGTGAGAGGGTGGACTTGATGATCTCTGAGGTCTCTTCCAACATGGTTAATTCTAATTCTTATTCTATTCTAATTCTATCATCCTCGTGGCCCTTCTCTGGACACCTTCCAGCCCCTGGCCTTGGATGGCCATGGACAGAGGATGTGTGGAGAAGGCCAATGTCCCATGAGATGAGTTCACTGAGCTGCTCGACTCCTCTAGCTGGCTCTCTCATTACGGCAGGTAACCACAAAAGCCACCTCTCACTTCTTCCCCCACCCCAGGTAACAGGCTGGATGAAGGCTCTGACGTGGAATCCGAGCCAGACCTGCCTCTGAAGCGCAAGCAGCGCCGCAGCAGGACCACTTTCACCGCGGAGCAGCTGGAGGAGCTGGAGAAGGCCTTTGAGAGAACTCACTACCCAGACATCTACACCCGAGAGGAGCTGGCTCAGAGAACCAAGCTCACCGAGGCCAGAGTTCAGGTGAGCACCAGAGCTGGCACATGGCAAGGCAGCCTGCCTGGTGGCACAGCTTCTTGTTGGCCTTGGAGGAGGAGATGGTGGGGTTGGGATGCAGGGGATATTCAAAGGTCTACGGTGTGGATGAATCTCTTCTTTGGGGTCATGATCACAAAGATCTGAGGCTTAAATCCAGTTCTTGATGACCCTGGGGAAGGAGGTGTTAGGGTTGAGGGTGTCCAGAGGTCTATGGTGTGGATGAACCTCTTCTTTGGGGTCATGATCACAAAGATCTGAGGCTTAAATCCAGTTCTTGATGACCCTGGGGAAGGAGGTGTTAGGGTTGAGGGTGTCCAGAGGTCTATGATGTGGATGAACCTCTTCTTTGGGGTCATGATCCCAAAGATCTGAGATATACATGCAGTTCTTGCTGACCTTGGGGAGGGAGGTGTTGGGGTTGAGGCTGTTCAAAGGTATATAATATGCATTAACCTCTTCTTTGGGGTCGTGATCACAAAGGTCTGAGACTTAAATGCAGTTCTTGCTGACCTTGGGGAGGGAGGTGTTGGGGTTGAGGCTGTTCAAAGGTATATAATATGCATTAACCTCTTCTTTGGGGTCATGATCACAAAGGTCTGAGACTTAAATGCAGTTCTTGCTGACCTTGGGGAGGGAGGTGATGGGGTTGAGGGTGTTCAAAGGTCTATGATGTGGATGAATCTCTTCTTTGGGGTCGTGATCACAAAGGTCTGAGACTTAAATGCAATTCTTGATGACCTTGGGGAAGGAGGTGCTGGCATTGAGGGTGTTCAAAGGTCTATGATGTGGATGAATCTCTTCTTTGGGGTCATGATCACAAAGATCTGAGGCTTAAATCCAGTTCTTGCCGACCCTGGGGAAGGAGGTGTTGGGGTTGAGGGTGTCCAGAGGTCTATGATGTGGATGAACCTCTTCTTTGGGGTCATGATCACAAAGGTCTGAGACTTAAATGCAGTCCTTGATGACCTTGGGGAAGGAGGTATTGGGATTGAGGCTGTTCTGAGGCATATGGTGTGGATGAATCTCTTCTTTGGGGTCATGGTCACCAAGATCTGAGACTTAAATCCAGTCCTTGATGACCTCGGGGAAGGGAATGGCAGTGCTGGCATTGAGGGTGTTGAAAGGTCTATAATGTGGATGAATCTCTTCTTTGGGGTCATGGTCACCAAGATCTGAGACTTAAATCCAGCTCTTGCTGAGCTTGTGGAAGGGATGTTGGGGTTGGGGGTGTTCAAAGGTGTATAATATGGATGAACCTCTTCTTTGGGGTCATGATCACAAAGGTCTGAGACTTAAATGCAGTTCTTGCTGACCTTGGGGAGGGAGGTGTTGGGGTTGAGGGTGTTCAAAGGTCTATGATGTGGATGAATCTCTTCTTTGGGGTCGTGATCACAAAGGTCTGAGACTTAAATGCAATTCTTGATGACCTTAGGGAAGGAGGTGCTGGCATTGAGGGTGTTCAAAGGTCTATGATGTGGATGAATCTCTTCTTTGGGGTCATGATCACAAAGATCTGAGGCTTAAATCCAGTTCTTGCCGACCCTGGGGAAGGAGGTGTTGGGGTTGAGGGTGTCCAGAGGTCTATGATGTGGATGAACCTCTTCTTTGGGGTCATGATCACAAAGGTCTGAGACTTAAATGCAGTCCTTGATGACCTTGGGGAAGGAGGTATTGGGATTGAGGCTGTTCTGAGGCATATGGTGTGGATGAATCTCTTCTTTGGGGTCATGGTCACCAAGATCTGAGACTTAAATCCAGTCCTTGATGACCTCGGGGAAGGGAATGGCAGTGCTGGCATTGAGGGTGTTGAAAGGTCTATAATGTGGATGAATCTCTTCTTTGGGGTCATGGTCACCAAGATCTGAGACTTAAATCCAGCTCTTGCTGAGCTTGTGGAAGGGATGTTGGGGTTGGGGGTGTTCAAAGGTGTATAATATGGATGAACCTCTTCTTTGGGGTCATGATCACAAAGGTCTGAGACTTAAATGCAGTTCTTGCTGACCTTGGGGAGGGAGGTGTTGGGGTTGAGGCTGTTCTAAGGCATATGGTGTGGATGAATCTCTTCTTTGGGGTCATGATCACAAAGATCTGAGACTTAAATGCAGTTCTTGCTGACCTTGGGGAGGGAGGTGTTGGGGTTGAGGCTGTTCTAAGGCATATGGTGTGGATGAACCTTTTCTTTGGGCTCATGGTCACAAAGATCTGAGAGTTACATCCATGCTGAGCTTGGGGAAGGAGATGCTGGGGTTGAGGGTGTTCAGAGGTCTATGATGTGGATGAACCTCTTCTTTGGGGTCATGGTCACGAAGGTCTGAGCCTTACATCCAGTTCTGCAGATTCCCATGGATTTGTAGCTGTGCCATTTGGATGTGGCCCCTCGCAGAGGTACCAGCTGGAGGGGTTCCATCCAGGTTGGGCCCCGGGGCCAAGCTTCCCTTGCCTTGGCAGGGGGCATTTAGCTCTCTGTTTTCTGCTGGAGGAAATTCCTCCATTTGCCTAGAAGGGAGCAGTGTGTCTGTGTGTGTGTGTGTGTGTGTCTGTGTGTTTGGTGTTTTAAGGAGCAGCCACACCATTTATCAGCCTTGGCCCAGGGGGAGCAGATCATATTTTGCCAGGTTTGCATGTGCTGTGTGTGAATTCTGCAGCAGACTTTTGGGGGGGGGTAGGTTTGGGGGGATTTTTTTTTTGCCCTCAATCTCCAGAGAGCACAAAAAGGGCTGGGGGGGGGGGGGAGGGAAAAAAGAGGAGGAGCAGGAAGGGAGGGTTTGGAGCTGGGGGACTACTGACATCTACACGATTAATAGCCCTTGTGGGAACTCCACACAGAGACCCTTATGTCTTCCAGATAAAGGCTGGGTCAGCAGTGTGTGCAAACATGCAGAGGGATAAGGAGTGTGAACAGATCTGGGGCTATAATAGAGTCCCTTGGGGAAAGGGAAGCAAAGGAGGGGGTGGGGGGAGGAGGAGGAGGAGGGATTGGGGGATTGTGTTGGGTTAAAGAAGTGAAATGGAGACCCCAGCAGTTTGGCCTCCGTTAGGTTCCGTGCTGAGCAGAGAGGTCTCTGTGCAGGCAGTCAAGAGTTGAGCTGTGGAGGGAAAGAGTACTCCAGGCTGGTGACAAGGACACAGCTCCTCCAAAGGGAAAGTTGGCGTTTGGTGTTTTGCTTGGTGCTTCTCAGGACACTGAGCTCGATGTGCTTGCTCAGAAGCCCAAACTGCCACAAAATGGTTGCTTGATTATTCACACCACCATCACCTCTGCTGTTGGATTTACCTGAGGGTTTTTTCCCCCCAATCTATCTGGGAATGGACTTTTCCCCTCCACACCTGGGACACTGCTTAGAGACTTTCCCCATTCTCCTTCTCTCCCAAACATGTGCTAAGGCCCTCACAGCGCTGCAGTGGGTTCCTCTCTCAGCCTCCCTCCAGCATTCCCTTAGAATCAGAGAATCACAGAGTTGTCAGGGTTGGAAGGGACCTCAAGGCTCAGCCAGTTCCAACCCCCTGCCATGGCCAGGGACACCTCACACTCCAGCAGGTTGCTCACAGCCACCTCCAGCCTGGCTGCAAACACCTCCAGGCAGGAGGCTTCCACCACCTCCCTGGGCAGCCTGTGCCAGGCTCTCACCACCCTCATGGGGAACAACTTCTTCCTAACACCCAATCTCAATCTCCCCATTTCTACTTTTGCTCCATTCCACCCAGTCCTATCACTCCCTGACACCCTCTAAAGTCCCTCACCTTCCTCTGGTGCTGGAGTTTCCTGAGGTTTTTTTCCTCCTAGATATCTGGGAATGGACTTTTCCCCTCCACACCTGGGACACTACTTAGGGACTTTCCCCATTCTCCTTCTCTCCCAAACATGTGCTAAGGCCCTCACAGTGCTGCAGTGGGTTCCCCTCTCAGCCTCCCTCCAGCATTCCCTTAGAATCAGAGAATCACAGAATTGTTAGGGTTGGAAGGGAGCTCAAGGCTCAGCCAGTTCCAACCCCCCTGCCATGGCCAGGGACACCTCACACTCCAGCAGGTTGCTCACAGCCTCCTCCAGCCTAGCTGCAAACACCTCCAGGCAGGAGGCTTCCACCACCTCCCTGGGCAGCCTGTGCCAGGCTCTCACCACCCTCCTGGGCAACAACTTCTTCCTCACATCCAATCTCAATCTCCCCATTTCTGGTTTTGCTCCATTCCCCCCCAGTCCCTCTCAGTGCTGCAGTGGGTTCCCCTCTCAGCCTCCCTCCAGCTTTCTCTCTCGAGGTGCTGGATTCTCCTGAGTCCACCAGCCTCCTGGAGACTGCAAAAAGGAAATCCAGCAAACTTCAAACTGATTCTCATCTTGATCTTAGCTAAAAGGCTGTGCCAGAGTGTTCAGCAGTAGCAGTGCTGATTTGCCAGCCACCTAGGTTCATAGACAGGTGGAGCCTGGGCAAGTGGCTAATTAAAGTCACCAAGCTACCAAAGGCTGAATTCCCCCATTTTTGTTTTGCATATTCTCTTGCTAGTTGCTCTTCCTTGTGTAGGTAGACACAAAATGTGAAGGGAAGGATGAACTTCTGCCCCTGTACTCAGCTCTGGTTAGGCCACGCCTGGAGTCCTGTGTCCAGTTCTGGGCTCCTCAGTTTAAGAAGGACATTGAGAGACTTGAAGGTGTCCAGAGAAGGGCAACAAGGCTGAGGAGGGGTCTGGAGCACAGCCCTGGGAGGAGAGGCTGAGGGAGCTGGGCTTGCTTAGCCTGCAGAAGAGGAGGCTCAGGGGAGACCTTCTTGCTCTCTGCAACTCCCTGCAGGGAGGTTGGAGCCAGGTGTGGGTTGGGCTCTTCTCCCAGGCAGGCAACCAGCCCCAGAACAAGAGGACACAGTCTCAAGCTGTGCCAGGGGAGGTTTAGGCTGGAGGTGAATAGAAAGTTCTTCCCAGCAAGAGTAATTGGCCATTGGAATGTGCTGCCCAGGGAGGTGGTGGAGTCCCCATCCCTGGAGGTGTTCAAGAGGGAATTGGATGTGGCACTTGGAGCCATGGTTTAGTTAGTTAGGAGGTGTTGGGTGACAGGTTGGACTTGCTGATCTCTGAGGTCTTTTCCAGCTTTATTGATTCTATGATTCTCTGATTCTGCAGCAAAAGGGCTGATAAAAAGGGAGTTTCAGGGGAGATCAGAGTTCTGCTGCCACCTTTTAATGAGGTGAGAGAACCCTGTGAAGAAACCATGCTGGGGAAGGAGGGAAAAGCTCTCAAGCACCAGGGCAGCTTCTCTCTTTTCCAAGGCGCTCTGGCTGGGAGAGAGGAGGGAGGTGAGAGCAAGAGAAAGCTAAATAACTAAGTGAGGAGAACCTTTCCCTGGTCTCAAGATGTGATCTCTGTGTCCCCCCTTGCTTGCTCCCAGGCAGCTTGCATGGGAGGAGGTTCGTGCCAGGGCTCTAGGAGCAGCTGTTCTCCAAGGCACATTCCTGCTGGCTTTCTCATTCCAACATCCTGGCAGAGTCAGCTTCTTCCCACCACTTGTAAGCCTGCCGCCCCTTGTAAAATTTTCTGGCTATCAGAGCAGATCTTTTGCTGGCTCTCAGCATCTCCCAACGTTAGGCCCTCAAGTTCTTGTGGAAAAAAACAAGAAAAGGGAAAAACAACCCCAAAGCCCAGCCACACACACACACACACACATGTCCACACATGCAGCCAGCCAGCAGGGAATCTTCTACCACCTCACAGTCCCACTCCTGTCTCACCAGAGTTTCCCTGGCCCTAAGCAAAGCCTTCGACACTGTCCCGCACCACGTCCCGGTCTCCAAGCTGGTGACACATGGGTGTGATGGGTGACCACTAGATGGATAAGGAACTGGCTTGATGGCTGCACCCAGATAGTGGCTGTCCATGGGTCCATGTCCCACTGGAGGCCAGGGACAAGCAGAGTCCCTCAGGGATCAGTCCTGGGACCAGGCTTGTTCCACATCTCTGTGGGTGCCATGGACATGGCACTGAGTGCAGCCTCAGCAAGCTTTGCTGATGACACCAAGCTGTGTGGTGCAGCAGACAGCTGGAGGGAAGGGATCCATCCAGAGGGACCTGGACACGCTGGAGAGGTGGGCACAAGCCAACCTCAGGAGCTTCAACAAGACCAAGGGCAGGCTCCTGCAGCTGGGTGGAGGCAATGCCAGGCACAAATGCAGGCTGGGCAGGGACTGGCTGGAGAGCAGCCCTGAGGAGAGAGACTTGGGGGTGCTGGGGGAGGAGAAGCTCAACAGGAGCTCTCAGGGTGCACTTGCAGCCCGGAAAGCCAATCAGAGCCTGGGCTGCAGCAGGAGAAGTGTGGCCAGCAGGGCAAGGGAGGGGATTCTCCCCCTCTGCTCAGCCCTGGGGAGACCCCACCTGGATTACTGCCTCCAGTTCTGGAGCCCCTATGACAACAGGGATCTGGAGGTGCTGGAAGGTGTCCAGAGAAGGGCCACGAGGATGAGCAGAGGGCTGGAGCACCTCTCCTGTGAGGACAGACTGAAGGAGTTGGGGCTGTTCAGGCTGGAGAGGAGAAGGCTCCCAGGTGACCTCATTGTGGCCTTCCAGGATCTGAAGGGGGCTACAGGAAGGCTGGGGAGGGACTGCTCAGGATCTCAGGTATTGATAGGACTAGGGGGAATGGACTGAAGCTGGAGGTGGGGAGATTCAGGCTGGAGTGAGGAGGAAGTTCTTCCCCAGGAGAGTGGTGAAGCCCTGGAATGGGTTGTCCAGGGAGGTGGTTGAGGCCCCATCCCTGGAGGTGTTTAAGCCCAGGCTGGATGAGGCTCTGGGCAGCCTGATCTAGTGTGGGGTGTCCCTGCCCATGGCAGGGGGGTTGGAACTAGATGATCCTTGTGGTCCCTTCCAACCCTGACTGATACTGTGATACTATGATACTATGATAATGCCAAGAGTGATGTGCTATGGATGAAGGATGGCTGTAACAAGGGTAGGGCCAGGTGAGAGCAGGGCTTCTGGGTGTTTAGGGCCATGCCAACACCTCTCCATCTCTCTTGTCCCCCAAACCTTACCATGTTAACAGATAAAATGGGAGGCAGGTGTATGGAAAGTGGTTTCTCAACCCATAGTCAGCAAAGAGACTCAAGAGCAGCCTTTGCTGCTCCTCAACTCATTGCTTCATTGCTTCTGGATCTCAGTGCCACTGCTCTGCTGCACAGCCATGGCTGAGGAGTCCCTTGGTGACACCCAAGGCTCTGAATCACAGCAGCTTACAGTACATTAGAGGCTGGAAGGGACCTCCAGAAATCAGCAGGTAACATCACTGGAGGTGTTTAGGAAGAGACTGGATGGGGTGCTTGGTGCCATGGTTTAGTTGATCAGATGGTGCTGGGTGATAGGTTGGACTTGATGATCTCAGAGGTCTTTTCCAACCTGGTTAATCCTCTCCTCTCCTCTCCTCTCCTCTCCTCTCCTCTCCTCTCCTCTCCTCTCCTCTCCTCTCCTCTCCTCTCCTCTCCTCTCCTCTCCTCTCCTCTCCTCTCCTCTCCTCTCCTCTCCTCTCCTCTCCTCTCCTCTCCTCTCCTCTCCTCTCCTCTCCTCTCCTCTCCTCTCCGAACCTCTCCTCCCTCTCCTCTCCTCTCCTCTCCGAACCTCTCCTCTCCGAACCTCTCCTCTCCGAACCTCTCCTCTCCGAACCTCTCCTCTCCGAACCTCTCCTCTCCTCTCCGAACCTCTCCTCTCCGAACCTCTCCTCTTCTCCCTTCTCCTCCCTTCTCCTCCCTTCTTTTCCCTTCTTTTCCCTTCTCTTCCCTTCTCTTCCCTTCTCTTCCCTTCTCTTCTCTCTTACATCTTGGGTGTTGCTCTCAGGCTTTCTCACTGTCTCTGGCAGACAACAATCCCATTTTGATCATAGCTCTGTCCAAGCACTGCCCAGGAAGGAGTGGGACAGTCTCTCTCCTTCTTCTTCAGGTTGCACCTGATGATCTCAGAGGTCTTACCCAGCCTTAACGGTTCTTTAACTCTCTGGTTCCCCCTCGCCTCTATTTGCATCACCGCGTAAAAGGTGACACCAGCTCAGCCTCCTTGCTTCTCCCTGGTACTTGAGCGCTCATATCCCATAATCTCTTCCACATGAGAAGCTGATAGCTCTGTTAAACTTTACTGGCAGGCCTCAGAGGCTGGCTGATCACGCAGCTGTCCAGCTAAGTGGGAGTTTGACACGTTGACAGCTAATAAAATTCACAAGCTGAACCCCAAGGTGGGAGAGAGGAGGGGGTGAGGAGCAGTTCCAGGCTCCTGTTTCTCATCTGCTAGGAAGATCATGGGAAGGGGAGCAATAGTTTTGCAAGGTCACTGCTGTGCTGGTGTGGTTGAGACCCCGTGCTCCAGCAGCCTGGCCTGGATCAGCAAGAGTGTGGCCCAGCAGGGAAGGGATCATGGCCATGTGCTCAGCACTGGTGAGGCCACAGCTTGAGTGCTGGGCTCAGTTTGGGGCTCCTCACTCTAAGAAGGGCATTGAGGGGCTGGAGTGGGTCCAGAGAAGGGCAAGAAAGCTGGGGAAGGGTCTGGAGAACAGGGCTGGTGGTGAGGAGCAGCTGAGGGAACTGGAGGTGTTAAGCCTGGAGGAGAGGAGGCTGAGGGGAGAGCTTCTGGCTCTCTACAGCTCCCTGAAAGGAGGCTGGAGCCAGGTGGGGGTTGGTCTCTTCTCTCTAGTGATAGACGGAGAGGAATGGCCTGAAATTGTGCCAGGGAAAGTTTAGGTTGGTCATAAGGAACAATTTCTTCCCTGTAGCAATGGGCAGGAATTGGAACAGGCTGCCCAGGGAGGTGGTAGAGTCCCCCCCCCCCCATCCCTGGGGGTGTTCAAGCAACCTGCAGCCATGGCACCTGGGGCCATGGCTTAGTGGCCATGGTGGTGTTGGGTTGACGGTTGGACTGGATGACCTCAGAGAGCTTTTCCAACCCCAACAATGCTATGATTCAGCCTTCAACCACCCCAGAAGGTGTGATCCACTACAAGGTTAATCCCACATTGGACACAGCCAGGGCCAAGGCTGCCATGGATTTCTGGAAGGATTGGGATCACAGCATCAAACCCCTTCCCAGGGAGGCCACTCAGTGGAAATTCCCACTGAGCTGTTTTGGTGCTGAGGCAATGTCTTGACTCATGTGCCCACACTAATTGGCCAGCACTAAACTGATTCTTGCCCATCTGCAAGCCTCCCCCTCCTTGCAGAGAACAAGCTGGCAAAAGCCAGGCTTTCATGGACTTTAAACTGAAGCCTAAGTGCTAAGCAATCCACTGAGTTCATGCAATGGAAGCTTTGGGGTTGGTCTCAGGTGTATTTTGGGGTTGGGTTTTGTTTGCTTGGGGTTTTCTTTCACACCACTGCTTTGCAATTATCTGACTGCTGATGTCAAAGATTTTCTGGGGGCGGGGGGAAATAACCATAAAAGAACTCCTGAAGAGGATTCTGTGATCATTTGGTAACTTTTCTCCCTGGCAATTCTGGAGAGAGGACATTGTGCAGAACAACTCCATCCTCAGGACCAGTTTGGCTTCACCAGGACGATGTTTTCCAATAGGGAATGAGCTTTCACAGAATGAAGCAGGTTGGGAAAGACCTCAGAGATCATCACCTCCTGGCTAACTAAACCGTGGCTCCAAGTGCCACATCCAATCCCCTCTTGAACACCTCCAGGGATGGGGACTCCACCACCTCCCTGGGCAGCACATTCCAATGCCTAACAACTCTCTCTGGGAAGAACTTTCTCCTCACCTCCAGCCTAAACCTCCCCTGGCACAGCTTGAGACTGTGTCCAATTGTTCTGGGGCTGGTTGCCTGCCTGGGAGAAGAGCCCAACCCCCACCTGGCTCCAACCTCCCTGCAGGGAGCTGCAGAGAGCAAGAAGGTCTCCCCTGAGCCTCCTCTTCTGCAGGCTAAGCAACCCCAGCTCCCTCAGCCTCTCCTCCCAGGGCTGTGCTCCAGACCCCTCCCCAGCCTCATTGCCCTTGGGAGAAGAGACCAACCCCCACCTGGCTACAACCTCCTTTCAACGAGTTGTAACCTCTCTGGGCAACTTGTTCCAGAGCCTTCCCACCCTCATGGGGAAGAATTTCTTCCTCATAGAATCATAGAATGGGTTGGGTTGGAGGGGACCTCCAAAGGTCATCCAGTCCAACCCCCCTGCAGCGAGCAGGGACATCCTCCACTAGATCAGGCTGCTCAGAGCCTTGTTGAGCCTCACATTGAATATCTTCAGGCATGGGGCCCCAGCCACCCCCCTGGGCAACCTGCTGCAGCGTTCCACCACCCTCACGGTGCAGAACTTGTTCCTAGCATCCAATCTAAATCTGCTCTTCACAGAATCACAGTATCACCAAGGTTGGAAGAGACCTCAAAGCTCATCAAGTCCAACCTGTCACCACAGACCTCATGACTAAACCATGGCTCCAAGTGCCACATCCAATCCCCTCTTGAACACCTCCAGGGATGGTGACTCCACCACCTCCCTGGGCAGCCCATTCCAATGGCTAAAACTCTCTCAGTGAAGAACTTTCTCCTCACCTCGAGCCTAAACTCTTCTCTCATTTCCTTGTTTGATCACTGCAGGCCTTTGTAAACAGTCCCTTTCCAGCCTTCTTGTAGCCCCCCACCCACCTTCAGGTTCTGGAAGGCTGCTATTAGGTCTCCCTGGAGCCTTCTCTTCTCCAGGCTGAACAACCCCCAGCTCCCTCAGGCTGTCCTTGGAGGAGAGGGGTTACACACACACACACACACACACACAACACACACCTACACCTGATCATTTGCTGATGTCTAACCTAAGCCTGGCTCCTTCCAGCCTCAAGCCATTAGTGACTCAGAAGTGGGAAGAGGTGGCTGGGCTGGGCTGCTGCTCTCTGTTATTAATCCCTAGGAAACTCCATGCACTGAGAGCCTGGCATTTCAATACCAAAATTAAACTAAGGCAGCAAGGAGTCGCAACCCAGTGCTTTATTGATCCTTTTGATGATGGGGAACCACTGTGGCTTCTGCCTGGGAGCAAATGGGTGTTTCATTGAATAAGCAGCAAGGCAAAGAGGAATAGGCTCAGAGCAATTCTGCCTCTGAGGTCTGGGCGCAGTTTCTAGGCTCCTCGCCTCAGCCGTGCCTCGACGACACCGTTTCAACGTGCAGCAAACAAAGGGCCACGTTCTGCGTGGTGCTGGCAGCCCAGCCCTGCCCAGTGGAGCAGCAGGGGAGAAAATGCCATTTGATTTGGCTTGATTTTTTTTTTCCTTCTCTCTTGCCCCTCCCCTCTCCCCCCCCCCCTCCCCAAAGCAATTCTCTTCGTGGTGCAAAGGAGCTGAACCCCGCCACTTACCAGCAGCGCTCTGCAGTCTGGTTGCCAGAAGACACCTGGGCTTCTCAGGAGCTGCTGCAATGTCTCTGCTGGGTGCTTGTGAGGAGCTCAGGGCTCTTTCCCTGTGGGCAAAGCTCTGGCCTGTTCTTTGACATTCACAGGAAGGTTTGGATTGGAAGGGACCTCGGCAGGGGAGTTGAACGTTAGAGGCAGGGGAGAGGATTTTTAGAGGCCCCATAGAATGGAATGGAATGGAATGGAATGGAATGGAATAGAATAGAATAGAATAGAATAGAATAGAATAGAATAGAATAGAATAGAATAGAATAGAATAGAATAGATTGGAATGGAATGGAATGGAATGGAATGGAATGGAATGGAATGGAATGGAATGGAATGGAATGGAATGGAATGGAATGGAATGGAATGGAATGGAATGGAATGGAATGGAATGGAATGGAATGGAATGGAATGGAATGGAATGAATAGAATGGAATGGAATGAATAGAATAGAATAGAATAGAATAGAATAGAATAGAATAGAATAGAATAGAATAGAATAGAATAGAATAGAATAGAATAGACCAGGTTGGAAGAGACCTCTGAGATCATCAAGTCCAACCCATCACCCAACACCTTCTAATCAACTAAACCATAGCACCAAGCACCCCATCAAGTCTCTTCCTAAACACCTCCAGGGATGGGGACTCCACCACCTCCCTGGGCAGCACATTCCAATGGCCAATAGCTCTTTCTATGAAGAACTTCTTCCTAACATCCAGCCTGAACCTCCCCTGGCACAGCTTGAAACTGTGTCCTCTTGTTCTGGTCATGTTCTGTGGTTCTGTGACCTTGAAGGTTGTAGAATTGTCAGGGTTGGAAGGGAGCTCAAGGCTCAGCCAGTTCCAACCCCCTGCCATGGGCAGGGACACCTCACACCCCAGCAGGTTGCTCACAGCCACCTCCAGCCTGGCTGCAAACACCTCCAGGCAGAAGGCTTCCACCACCTCCCTGGGCAGCCTGTGCCAGGCTCTCACCACCCTCCTGGGGAACAACTTCTTCCTAACATCCAAGCTGAATCTACCCGTTTTTCTCCATTCCCCCCAGTCCTATCCCTCCCTGACACCCTCAAAAGTCCCTCCCCAGCTTTCTTGGAGCCCCCTGCAGATCCTGGCAGCTCACAATCAGGTCTCTTTGGAGCCTTCTCTTCTCCAGGCTGAACAACCCCAACTCCTTCAGTCTGTCCTCACAGCAGAGCAGCTCCATCCCTCTAATCATCCTCTAATCATCCTCTGATCACCTAGTTCCAACCCCCTTGCCATGGGCAGCCTGAGGTGGCGCTTTTGGGGGACGAAGCTCTTGTGCAGAGGGATGCCACCGCGGCAAGCAGGTCCCTGAGCATCAACTGAAGCCAGGCAAAGCTGCTGGAGCCCGATGCCGCTTGCCTGCCGTTTTGCTTTCCCAAACTCCTTTGAGACGTGTCCAAACTGGCTCTTTGGGAGGCAATGCCCCCACCCCCCTCCCCGCTTCCCTCTCCCATAAAGGTCAGCTGGGAATGTTTTCTTTCTTCCTGAGGGCCTAACTAGCTGACACGTCTTGTGAGGAGGCTCACGATGAGGTTATGACACAACAGCTGCCCCGTGTTTTTTGGCAGCGGCCGTGCGGAGGAGCCGGCGAAGCCGGGGCTGCGGGGGCTGGCAGGGGGCTGCCTTTGGCACAGTCGTTTCGGGGTTGGGTTTTTTTTTTTTTCCTTTCCTTTTCCACGGCACGGGGCCAGCCCTGCTCTCGCACACCGGAGTGACCCCGCGGTGAGAACAGTCCCCTTGGCACCGCCGCAGCCGGTCCGTGAGAACCGCGGGGGCCGCTGCGTGTGCCCAGGCACGTCCGGAGACCAGCGCCGCGATGCCGAGCGGCAGCCAGCTCCCCGGAGAGGTCGGGCCGAGGGTAGCTCATTGTTCCAGGCAGCTTTAGAGAAGCAGCTCTGCAAGGTAAAGCCAGGGATGATGAGGAGGGTCCAGATGCTTCCCCCGCTCCCCACCACCGCCCCTCACGCCTGGTGGAGAGCTCGCTGCGGAAGGATGTTGCTAATGAGAGTCTTGCAGCGTCGCTTTCTGTTTGCTTAGTGAATCGGAGCTCGGTGTCTCACGGTGCTTGCTGCTCTTTCACGTCTCTCCGGCCTGAATTGGAAACAGAAATGCAGTGGGGTTAAAGAAAAGAGCAACCCACAGCATACATCCCCCTGCTAACCTGCCCCAAACAAGTCCTCAGTCCATCTACAAAGCAGAAATGCAGTTGGGATAAAGAAAAGAGCATCCCATGGCAGGGAGGTTGGAACTAGATGATTCTTGTGGTCCCTTCCAACCCTGACTGATACAATGATACTATGATCCCACAGCATACATCCCCCAGCTAACCTGCCCCAAACAAGCCCTCAGTCCATCTACAAGACAGAAATGCAGTTGGGTTAAAGAAAAGAGCAACCCATAGCATGCATCCCCCAGCTAACCCGCCCCAGAAATGCCTCAATCCATCTCCTAGACACACAAGGAAAAACCCCAAACAAATTCCAGAGTGAACTTCAGGTAACAGCAGCAGCAAATCTTTCTGCCCCTGAATGTTGCCAGAGCCAAAACCATCCTCTGCAAGCCCCTTCTATGTCCATCTCTAAGGATTTGCTTAGAGAAAGCAACAGCACTGAAGGTATTTGTGGCAGGGTTACAGCAACCAGCCCCCTTGGAAAGAGAAAGGTCCCAACCTGACAGGGGACAGAGCCCCAGCTAGGGGAGCCTGAGGGCATGGTGCTGGAGAAACTCACTGCTGAAGATAAAAAGGAGAAGTCTGATCCTGTGGCCCTTCTGGTTGGAATCGACAGGAATGGCTATAAACTTCAGCACTTGCAGCACAGTCAGACAAGTGCAGCTGGGGTTAGTACCTGTGAGCCAAGGGGATCTGTGTGACACAAAGACATTCACCTCAGGAGGTGCTCCTGCTGATGGAGGAATCCATTTCACACAAACACAGCATCACAGAGTGCTAGGGGTTGGAAGGGACCTCTGAAGATCATCTCTGATGTCTGCTTTCACACCCTTCAGCCCCCGGCAGAGGAAGTGTGGTGGTCACTGAGCCGTTGTAGGGACTTCACAGAATCAATGTTAGGGGCTGGAAGGGACCTCGAAGGGCAGAGAAGGGCAAGAAAGCTGGGGAGGGGTCTGGAGCACAGCCCTGGGAGGAGAGGCTGAGGGAGCTGGGGTTGCTTAGCCTGCAGAAGAGGAGGCTCAGGTGAAACCTTCTTGCTCTCTCCAACTCCCTGAAGGGAGGTTGGAGCCAGGTGGGGGTTGGTCTCTTCTGCCAGGCAGGCACCCAGCCCCAGAACAAGAGGACACAGTCTCAAGCTGTGCCAGGCGAGGTTTAGGCTGGAGGTGAGGAGAAAGTTCTTCCCAGAGAGAGTTGTTAGCCATTGGAATGTGCTGCCCAGGGAGGTGGTGGAGTCCCCATCCCTGGAGGTGTTCAAGAAGGGCTTGGATGTGGCACTTGGAGCCATGGTTTAGTCACGAGGTCTGTGGTGACAGGTTGGACTTGATGATCTTTGAGGTCTCTTCCAACCTTAGGGATTGTGTGAATCAATGTTAGGGGCTGGAAGGGACCTCAAAAGGTCATCCAGTCCAACCCTCCTGCCAGAGCAGAGTCACCTAGAGCAGGTCACACAGGAACACATCCAGGCAGGTTTTGAGTATCTCCAGAGAGGGACACTCCACAACCCCTCTGGGCAGCCTCCTCCAGGACTTGCAGGATCCCAGCTCACTGTTCCACTTCTAGTTTGTGAGGGTTGACTCAGCACCATCCAAAAGAAGACATCTGGATAGAGCAATAGCTATCCCTAGTCCCTCATCCCTCTTGCCACTACAACTCCCACCTGCTTCCTGGGAAGCCCAGGATCTTCAGCATTCGTGGCCAAAGCAAGGAGCTGCAGGGATGTGCTCTGCTTGAGAGGAGAAACTGGAGAGGACCTGACCTGGTAGAGTTGCCTTTATGCGACCTGGGGAAGGATCTCAGCTGACTTTGGTGGAACACATCCAGGTGGGCCTTGAATGTCTCCAGAGATGGAGACTGTACCACCCCTCTGGGCAGCCTGTTTCAGTGCTCTGCCACCTTCAAAGTAAAGAAGTTCCTTCTCATGTTTAGATGGAACTTCCTATGTTCAAGTTGATGCTCATTACCTCTTGTCCTGACACTGAGGACCACTAAGGAGAGTCTGGCCCCGTCCTCCTGCCACCCACCCTTTAGACACCTGTAAGCATTGATAATATACCCACTCAGCCTCCTCTTCTCCAAGCTAATCAACCCCAGCTCTCCCAGCTTTTGCTCATATGAGAGACGTTGCCATCCCTTCAGCATCTTCCTAGCCCTGCACTGGACTCTCTCCACTAGTTCTTTCATCACTTGGTTCAGTAAAAACTGATTTTGAGCTTAAATTTGGGGATTGGAGAAGCTCAACATGAGCCAGCAGTGTGCACTTGCAGCCCAGAAAGCCAATCACATCCTGGGCTGCAGCAAGAGAAGCACAGCCAGCAGGGGCAGGGAGGTGATTTTCTCCCTCTAGTCTGCTCTGGTGAGACTACACCTGGAGCTCTGTGTCCTGTTTTGGAGCCTCTATCACAGGAAGGATCTGGAGGTGCTGGAAGGTGTCCAGAGAAGGGCCACGAGGAGGAGCAGAGGGCTGAAGCTGCTCTGCTGTGAGGACAGACTGAGGGAGTTGGGGCTGTGCAGTCTGGAGAGGAGAAGGATCCCAGGAGACCTAATTGTGGCCTTCCAGGATCTGCAGGGGGCTCCAAGCAAGCTGGGGAGGGACTTTTGAGGGTGTCAGGGAGGGATAGGACTGGGGGGGATGGAAAAAAACTAGATGTGGGTAGGTTCAGCTTGGATGTTAGGAAGAAGTTGTTCCCCAGGAGGGTGGTGAGAGCCTGGCACAGGTTGCCCAGGGAGGTGGTGGAAGCCTCCTGCCTGGAGGTGTTTGCAGCCAGGCTGGATGTGGCTGTGAGCAACCTGCTGGGGTGTGAGGTGTCCCTGCCCATGGCAGGGGGGTTGGAACTGGCTGAGCCTTGAGGTCCCTTCCAACCCTGACCATTCTATGATCCTATGATTTTCTGTGTCGAGATCCAAACCTGGCACTGACTTTTTGTTGTTGTTGTTGGATTGCTTGTCCTGTTGCTCTTTTTTTGTTGTTGTATGGCTGGGTTTTGGTTCTTCTTTGGAACAGAAACTGGCACTCTCCTGGTCTCAGCCAGCTGAGAAAGGGATCCCCTACACAATGTGGTAACCATTTGATTTCTCTGACAAAGGCCAGAGGGCCCAGAGGCCAAAGCAATGAAGGAGATCCCAGGGCCGGGGCCGAGGCGGTTGTGCCTAACCCCCTGCTCTCCCCTGCTCTAAATGGAAGGCAGTGAAGTTGCACTGATTTATAGCAGCAGAGTGTCTGTCCCATTGTAGTCAAAACAAACAGGGCCTCCCAGGGGCTTTATGAGAAGAACCTTCATGAGAAAATTTCCAATCCAACGAGGGGCACGGCCTGGAAAAAAAGAAAAAAAACACAACACCCCCAAACAACAACAACAAAAAAGAGTCAGAAAACACTCGGGGGAAGCTTTGCTCCTGCCAGAGCTGCTGCCCACTGTGTGCCCAGGAAAAGTGAGCAACTGATCCCCTTCGTTGCTTTTGCTTTCAGCAGCCAGCGTGCCTGGCTCCATCTGTTCCCTGCCTGCCCGGCTAGGGACACTTCCCCTTCGCTGGGACACCAATTAAATAGATTCTGTTTGGTCAACAAAGGGAAAGAAAACCTGTTTATGATAACCAGGAGGAGGGTTGGCCAGGGCTGTCCTAATCTTCGAGCCGCTTCCCCACGGTGCTTAAGCTGTTTTTAAAAGCTCATAGCTTTTCCCTTTCGCAAAGGGAGGAATCTTGATGGCGGGGATCGATGCGCCGCTGATTTGCTGCTAAAGCCCAGCCTATCTCTAGCCAAACAATAGCAGCAGGAAATCTCCTCTCCCACATCTCCCTCACCTCGGCGAGGTGTGAACATCAAAGCCCCGTTCCGAAATGTTTAAATGCAGCTCTAACACCATTAAGACTTGGCTGGCGAAGAAGCAAGTGCTCAAGTGGAGAGAAAGCACTTGATAAAACACACTACCTTCAGCTGCCTGCTGATGCCAACATCACTCAGCTCCCATTCAGCCCCAGACACAGAGTTTAGAGAGAGAGGAGCAGGGAAATAAATCAGAGGTTTCAGGGGGTTTATTTGTATTTCATTTTATTTCAACAGAGTTTCCTCTGACTGCTGAAATAGTCACAGAGGAGCACAGGCTGTGAAATGGGGAACTGGGAAACACAGCACTTGCCAGCAATCATTTGGGCTCCAAGAGCTGTTTCCTTCAGTGGTAATATTTATTTTGCCTGTAAAGATGGTCAGCTTTTATTTCAGGGAGGGGTAGACCTGCATCACTGGGCAGGGTTGGATCCAGAGCTGGGAAGCCACAAGTTCAAACCTGAGTGTAGAATCCTAGAATGGTTTGAGTTGGAAGGAGGGCCCTGAAAGATCACAGGATGTTAGGGGTTGGAAGGGACCTTGAGAGATCATCCATTCCAACCCCCTGCCAGAGCAGGGTCACCTAGAACAGATCACACAGGAACACATCCAGGTGGGTCTTGAACATCTCCAGAGAGGGAGACTCCACAACTCCCCATGGCAGCCTGTTCCGGGGTTCTGTCACCCTCACATCTAGCCCACATCTAGCTTCCTACCAGATCAGGTTGCTCAAAGCCCCTTCCAACCCTGTCTTTGAACACCTCCAGGCTTGGAGCCTCCACAACTTCAATGCCTCACTGTGAAAGTGGACAAATAACTCTCTCCCATTTCTCCTTCTCCCTGCTTCCCCATCTGGAGTCTGAAATCCATTAGCAGCTGGGAGGTGGTCATAGCCTGCTGGTTGTTTAAAGGTAGGGACCCTCGGCCTGATCCTTTGAGGAAGGTTCCAAGATTCCTTCCAAGATCAGAAAGAATGCTGCAAGAGGAGAAGGCAATCGATGTCCCAAGCAGATATTTCACTGCTGAGAATGGTTTGCTTGAAGGAGAACACAAAAACTTGAAGTGAAAGTCGTCTGCCCCAGGCAAAAATCCTCATCCCAAAGTGTCGGTGGAAATCCTTCAGGAGATGGCTATCAATGGCTCCCACCTTCAGGAGCAGGGATCTGCCAGGAGAAAGAGAGAGGAGGCTAACTTCATTGGCTAATCTCATTTGTGAGGAGTCATTGGGACTGCTCCACTGACCTTCTTTCATATTTATCTTAACCAAATCACCCACAAAGCAGCAAAGGGGCTCAGCCTGTTCGGCGCTGAACCAAAGTCTTGCCAGCTGCAGCCACGGTGTCCCCCCCCCCCCCGACATGCACAGATAAGATCTACCAGCCCCCAAATCCAGCCAATCTCCTGAGCTCTTTGTCTGCTTCTCTAAAGAATTATTTCATGTAGCCTCCACCAGGCTTTCATGTCTCTGATGTCTGTTTTCACACCCTTCAGCCTCTGGCAGAGGAAGTGTGGTGGTCACTGAACCGTCGTAGGGATGAGCCAGCAGTGTGCCCAGGTGGCCAAGAAGGCCAATGGCATCCTGGCCTGCATCAAGAATAGTGTGGCCAGCAGGAGCAGGGAAGTCATTGTGCCCTGTGCTCAGCACTGCTTAGGCCACACCTTGAGTCCTGTGTCCAGTACTGGGCTCCTCAGTTTACAGACATTGAGACACTTGAAGGTGTCCAGAGAAGGGCAACGAGGCTGGGGAGGGGTCTGGAGCACAGCCCTGTGAGGAGAGGCTGAGGGAACTGGGGTTGTTTAGCCTGCAGAAGAGGAGGCTCAGGGGAGACCTTCTTGCTCTCTCCAACTCCCTGAAGGGAGGTTGTAGCCAGGAGGGGGTTGGTCTCTTCTCCCAGGCCCCCAGAACAATTGGACAGTCTCAAGCTGTGCCAGGGGAGGTTTAGGCTGGAGGTGAGGAGAAAGTTCTTCCCAGAGAGAGTTGTTGGCCACTGAAATGTGCTGCCCAGGGAGGTGGTGGAGTCCCCATCCCTGGAGGTGTTCAAGAGGGGATTGGATGTGGCACTTGGTGCCATGGTTTAGTCACGAGGTCTGTGGTGACAGGTTGGACTCAATGATCTTTGAGGTCTCTTCCAACCTTGGTGATTCTGTGAATCAATGTTAGGGGCTGGAAGGGACCTCAAAAGCTCATCCAGTCCAACCCTCCTGCCAGAGCAGAGTCACCTAGAGCAGGTCACACAGGAACACATCCAGGCAGGTTTTGAGTATCTCCAGAGAGGGACACTCCACAACCCCTCTGGGCAGCCTCCTCCAGGACTTGCAGGATCCCAGCTCACTGTTCCACTTCTAGTTTGTGAGGGTTGACTCAGCACCATCCAAAAGAAGACATCTGGATAGAGCAATAGCTATCCCTAGTCCCTCATCCCTCTTGCCACTACAACTCCCACCTGCTTCCTGGGAAGCCCAGGATCTTCAGCATTCGTGGCCAAAGCAAGGAGCTGCAGGGATGTGCTCTGCTTGAGAGGAGAAACTGGAGAGGACCTGACCTGGTAGAGTTGCCTTTATGCGACCTGGGGAAGGATCTCAGCTGACTTTGGTGGAACACATCCAGGTGGGCCTTGAATGTCTCCAGAGATGGAGACTGTACCACCCCTCTGGGCAGCCTGTTTCAGTGCTCTGCCACCTTCAAAGTAAAGAAGTTCCTTCTCATGTTTAGATGGAACTTCCTATGTTCAAGTGGGGGTTGGTCTCTTCTCCTAGGCAACCACTAACAGAACAAGAGGACACAGTCTCAAGCTGTGCCTGGGGAGCTTTAGGCTAGATGTTAGGAAGAAGCTCTTCATAGAAAGAGTGATTGGGCATTGGAATGTGCTGCCCAGGGAGGTGGTGGAGTCCCCATCCCTGGAGGTGTTTAGGAAGAGCTTGGATGAGGCACTGGGTGCCATGGTTGAGTTGATCAGATGGTGTTGGGTGATAGGTTGGACTGGATGATCTCAAAGGTCTTTTCCAACCTGGTTAATTATGTTCTATTCTATTCTATTCTATTCTATTCTATTCTATTCTATTCTATTCTATTCTATTCTATTCTATTCCATTCCATTCCATTCCATTCCATTCCACTCCATTCCATTCTATTCCTATTCTATTCTATTCTATTCTATTCTATTCTATTCTATTCTATTCCATTCCATTCCATTCCTATTCCATTCCATTCCATTCCACTCCATTCTATTCTATTCTATTCTATTCTATTCTATTCTTCCTATTCTATTCTTCCTATTCTATTCTTCTATTCTATTCTATTCTATTCTATTCTATTCTATTCTATTCTATTCTATTCTATTCTATTCTATTCCATTCCATTCCATTCCATTCCATTCCATTCCATTCCATTCCACTCCATTCTATTCTATTCTATTCTATTCTATTCTATTCTATTCTATTCTATTCTATTCTATTCTATTCTATTCTATTCTATTCTTCCATTCCATTCTATTCTATTCCATTCCATTCTTCCATTCTATTCTATTCATTCCATTCCATTCCATTCCATTCCATTCCATTCCATTCTATTCTACTCTATTCTCCTGTCACTGGGGACCACTAAGGAGAGCCTGGCCCCATCTGGTAGAGCTGCCTTTATGCGACCTGGGGAGGGAACTCAGCTGACTTTGGTGGACTTTTTTTGTGTGTGGCTGGGCCAAATCCAGCCACATGATTCTACTCCACCTGGTTTCTGCCACCTCTTGGGACTGTGAAAGCAAACAGATGTTGCACCTCTTCCCTTCTGCTGGGCAGCGAAGCCACGGCTTGGCTTTTCCATCCCTGTTTCCATTTATGAGCTCATTTATCCCATCTATCTTCCTCCAACATCAAGTCCTGATTAGGCTGAGCAGGAACACAACAGGCTTGCTCTCCCACAGGAGGCTCTTTCTTGACCTTCCTTTCCTCTCCTTGTCTGACAAATTGTGGGAGCTGACCCAGATCTCAGCTGCTGCGGGGATAATTCAGTCCAGCCCCATCCTGGCAGGCAGCTGTCTCTGCAGCCCTTCTCTGCTGGTTGAGAACAAGTGGCTGGGGCATCTCAGGCTGGCTGTTGGCAGGGTTGGGTGCAGGTTAAATAAGAACCAGTGCTAACCTTTGCCCCAAACCAAGGATGGGCCCTTCTGGAATTAGCTGGTTCTGCAAGGCAGACAGTGACGAATCGAAGAGGTTTCTCGGTCTTGCTGTGCCTCCCTCTCCCATCTGGGAAGGGGATGGTGAAGGTAATGGCTTGAGTGATGTTCTGTGCTGACCATCTAGCCTTCAGGATCCTTGTAGTAGCAGCCTCACATACCAAGAGAGGTCCACATGGCCCAGTGAGAGACTGTGGTCCTACCTGGGCATGACTGGAACGTGGAGAACCTTGCTTGGATACCTTCTTTTCACTTATTTCCCATGAGGCCATCCCTGTATCCCTCTGCTTCCTCTCAGCAGAGCTGAGCAGCCTGCATTACCACCTCCACACCTACTTGAGGCATTCTTTGGAAGAGGATTCACATGGACATAAGCCCCAGATCTCTCTCTAGCAGGTGCCAAGTGGTGCCTTCAGTGGCTCATATTATGCTTCCAGGCCCTTGCACGTTTGTGGTCCATATTGCCCTTCCCTTCCCACAGCACAGGAGCTCTCTGCTATGCACACAGAGAGATGATCATGAAGAATGTGTCTTTTGAGGACAAAAAAAACCCAGGTTTCTAACCACTTTTTTTTTTTTTTTTTTTTTTTTTTTTTTTTTTGGGGGGGGGGTTCTGCTGTTGGATTCCTCACACAGCCCTTTTCCCAAGTCCTGACATAAACCCCTGCTTAGAATCATAGAATCAATAAGGTTGGAAGAGACCTCAAAGATCATCAAGTCCAACCTGTCACCCAGCACCTCCTGACTACTAAACCATGGCACCAAGTGCCACATCCAATCCCCTCTCGAGCACCTCCAGGGATGGGGACTCCACCACCTCCCTGGGCAGCACATTCCAATGGCTAACAACTCTCTTGCTGGGAAGAACTTTCCCCTCACCTCCAGCCTAAACTTCCCCTGGCACAGCTTGAGACTGTGTTCTCTTGTTCTGGTGCTGAGTGCCTGCCTGGGAGAAGAGCCCAACCCCCACCTGGCTCCAACCTCCCTTCAGGGAGTTGCAGAGAGCAAGAAGGTCTCCCCTGAGCCTCCTCTTCTGCAGGCTAAGCAACCCCAGCTCCCTCAGCCTCTCCTCCCAGGGCTGTGCTCCAGACCCCTCCCCAGCTTTCTTGCCCTTCTCTGGACACCTTCAAGAGTCTCAATGCTTGTGCAAAGCAGCCCAGGGATCCTCTAGAATAACAGAGAATCATAGAATGGCTTTTGGGGGATGGGAAGGGACCTCTGGAGATCATGGAGTGCAACTACCTTGCCAAAGCAGGATCACTACAGGAGGAGGGATTTAGACTGGAGATGAGCAACCTGATCTAGTGTGAGGTGTCCCTGCACATGGTTGGAACTCCTTGTGGTCCCTTCCAACCCTGACAATACTATGATACTATGATCTAGTGGAGATGTCCCTGCCCATGGCAGGGGAGTTGGAACTAGATGATCCTTGTGGTCCCTTCCAACCCTGACAATTCTATGATTCTATCAGAAATTCTTTACAGGGAGGGTGGGGAGACACTGGATCAGGTTGCTGGGAGATGCTGTGGATATCCCCTCCCTGGAGGTTTTCAAAGCCAGGTTGGATGAGGCCTTGAGCACAGAATCACAGCATCACCAAGGTTGGAGGAGACCTCAAAGATCATTGAGTCCAACCTGTCACCACAGACCTCATGACTAAACCATGGCACCAAGTGCCACTAGGAGCAACCTGGGTTAAAAGAAGGTGTCCCTGCCCATGGCAGGGTGGGGGTGGAAGTAGATGACCCTGAAAGTCCCAACCCAACCCATTCTATGAATCAGTTAGAGGGCAGAAGGGCTCTGCAGAGGGACCTCGACCGACTGGACAGATGGGCAGAGTCCAACAGGATGGCATTCAACAAGTCATAGAATCATAGAATCAGTCAGGGTTGGAAGGGACCACAAGGATCATCTAGTTCCAACCCCCCTGCCATGGGCAGGGACACCCCACACTAGATCAGCCTGGCCAGAGCCTCATCCAGCCTGGGCTTAAACACCTCCAGGGATGGGGCCTCAACCCCTCCCTGCACAACCCATTCAAGGGCTTCACCACTCTCATGGGGAAGAACTTCCTCCTCACATCTAGCCTGAATCTCCCCATTTCCAGCTTCATTCCATTCCCCCTAGTCCTATCACTACCTGATACCCTGAGCAGTCCCTCCCCAGCCTTCCTGTAGCCCCCTTCAGATACTGGAAGGCCACAATGAGGTCACCTGGGAGCCTTCTCTTCTCCAGCCTGAACAGCCCCAACTCCTTCAGTCTGTCCTCACAGCAGAGCAGCTCCAGCCCTCTGCTCCTCCTCGTGGCCCTTCTCTGGACACGCTCCAGCACGTCCACATCCCTCCTGTAATAGGGGCTCCAGAACTGGAGGCAGTACTGCAGGTGGAGTCTCACCAGAGCTGAGCAGAGGGGGAGAATCCCCTCCCTTGCCCTGCTGGTCACACTTCTCCTGATGCAGCCCAGGCTCTGATTTGCTTTCTGGGCTGCAAGTGCACATTGAGAGCTCCTGCTGAGCTTCTCGTCCACCAGCACCCCCAAGTCCATGTGCCAGGGGCTGCACT